>CATIWC010000442.1:0-212945 GCA_948472305.1 Vicia faba
TATATATATTATATATATATATATTAAGTGTGTAAAAAAATAAAATAAATTATTTACAAAAATGTATATATTTCAAGAAAATATTTTCAAATGTGAATAAAAATAATAAATGAAAATAAAAGTATTTTTTACATTATTTTTAAGTTTTAACAAAATAATATAAAGTATTTAAACATTTTAATGTTAGAAATAATTAAAATAAATACCAAATAAATGTAAAAATTTATAAAAATATTTTTTTGACATTTTTTATGTTTGGAATAAAATAATAAAGTCAGAAATGAAATAAAAATGAAAAAATAATAAATATACAAAGAAATGGGCCAGGGGGGTGTGAAACTGAAAATGGGGGTGTCAAAAGCAAGAAATAGCCAGGCCCAGCCCAACTACTTCATCTTCTTCCTCTGTTCAAACAAAAACACCCGCCTTCTGTGTATAAACTGCCAACTCCTAGAAACGTGATCCTTTGACAAAACTCAAAACATGAAACTTGTAGAGCATCAAACAACGATTTCAACCATATAAAACATTAAATCTAACTCTCAAAGACCAGAGAGAATTTATCTGGCCCTAATTTCTAACCTAGTTTTTTAAGAAAGTTAATGGATGAAATTCTCCTAGCACGATTAATATAAATGAAAACTAAGCACATGTATGGTTTCAGGGCAATGAGTACAACATCTTTCATTCACAAACCTAAGTCTAAATGTTCCTAAATAGAGAGATAGAAGTTCATGAAATACCTGTTTCAGTTGAGTTCGAGCTGGACAATGCAGCAACTTTCAATGGGGCCTGAGGTTCTTTTGAGCTTGCTTGATGTCCCATGACCTTTCCCAAAGCTTAGTTTGTTTTGAAGTGGCCTGAATCATGCTACAGAACTCAACCTGCAAAGCTTTCAAACAAAAATGGTGAACACTGTAAATGGAGTTACAGTTGGCAATGGAGGTTTGAGATAGTTTGAGTGAGTGAATGGAAGGTATTGGAACAAGTTTGAGGCAAAACGCACGAGGCAAAGTGAAGATGGAAGTGATTCTGCAGGGCTTGCCCTATTTTGCAAGAAAATGTGGTTTTTGAGTATGAGGAGGTTTGAGAGGTCAAGGGCTCGTGCTTCTGGCTTGCAAGGATGTGTGAAACTTGTTTGAAAACTTTGCTTGAGTTCAATATATCAAATGTGTGAGTTATGATCTTTTGGCCATTTGACTTGTTTTGAAAGCAAAGATGTGAAGTGACCAAGCTATGGCCTGTACAGGCTAGTTACAAGCATGCTCAAGTTGGTGTACTATGCCTGAGATTAGGGAACTTGTTTGCTGCAAGGAAAAAAGTCCAAGGCTCAAGAAAATGCAATTTGACATAAAGCGGCCTTTATGAAAATGGAAGTATGACCTTTATGCTCAAAATGGAAATGTTCATTGTACAATGTACTCTTGATCAGAACAATGCCAATGTCCAATGTATTTGCATTCAATTTTTGAGTGTAAATTGGTTTATAGGCCTGTAATTATGTACTAAGCTAATTTATTTGCAACTTGGTATGAACATGTATTGGCCATGGTTACAAAGTGAGTTTTTGCCAACTTCAAGCATTCGATTCTCCCTAACCACAAATGTGTTTGAGGAGTTCTTGGACAATTTGGAAATATTTCAACATGTAATATAATCCATATTTGAAATGAAACTTAAGAATACAAGTGGAACTATGTGAAAAATGGCCAAGAAGATGGGTCAAAATCCTGCCTAAACTAGGGCAAAATTTCTCTAAGTTAAAAGTTTTAGGGACCCTTGTTCCAAAAATCGTAACTTGAGATCCAAGCTTCTTTTGAGAAAACTTTATGCATAAAAGTTGTATACTTTATGATGTACTATAACTTTCATGTTGTAAGTTTTCTTTGAATCCATTTGCATCTTGGTGAAAATTTGGGACAAAGTTAGGAAAAATTAAGAAAATTTCATAACTTAGAAAATTTCTAAGTTATGAAAATTTTCCATTTTAAACCCTAATTTTCAATTTTGGGTTTCTTGATGAACAAGTTTCATAATTTTACATGTTTTGATGGAAAATGACTCTTGGCACTTGATTTTGACCAAAAAGTCAAAGTTTGACTTTTCAGTATACAGTTAAATTTTGATCAGTTGACTGAAAAATTCATCTGTCAATCCTATGCATTTGAGATCTTTTGAACTTGTTGAATGGGTCAAGATGTTATCATTGAGTCCTTGAGTCCATGTTTGAGCTTGATTTGCCATTTTCTAGGTCAAACAGTCAAAAATTGCCTTTGTACAGTCAAAACCCTCAAAATGACCATTTTGCCCTTTTGGTGATCTGATCAAATTTCTTGTGGAATTGTGATCCAAACTTGATCAAATGATTCATATGGGTTCATAATGTTGATATGGGTCAAAATTCATATGGTTTGACTGTCAATTGGCCACAATTGACTTTTTCCCCAATACAGCTGATTTCTAGGTCAACTGTCCAATTGACTGGGCAAAAATTTGATTCAAGGCTTGAAACTTGGTATGGAAAAACTTGTGAGTCCAACATGAAGTATGAAAGTCACTTTGGGAATTGTAGGTCAAAACATCCTTGTGCAAACTCAAACCCTAATTTAGGTCAACAGTGCAAGGAGGTGTCCATGGTGGTCAGAATCATTGCTCCACCAAAAAATATGCTCTTGATCACAAATGGTCCTTCGTAAGTAGGAGTCCATTTGCCCCTGGGATCACTTTGCGGCAAGATGATCCACTTGATTACAAGATCTCCGACTTGATATACCTGACGCCTGACTTTCTTGTTGAAAGCCTTGATCATCCGTTTTTGATACGTCTGACCATGACAAACAGCAGTGAGTCATTTTTTGTCAATCAAATTAAGTTGATCAAGTCGGGTCTGAATCCAATCGTCTTCACTCAAACCGGCATCTTTCATAATCCTCAAGGAAGGAATTTGAACTTCCATGGGCAGAACGGCTTCCATGCCATATACCAAAGAAAATGGGGTTGCCCCTGTTGAAGTTTGTGCCGTGGTACGATATCCATGCAGAGAAAACGGTAACATCTCATGCCAGTCCTTGTAGGTGACTGTCATCTTTTGAATGATCTTCTTGATATTTTTGTTCGCGGCTTCAACAACACCGTTCATCTTCGGCCGATAGGGAGATGAATTATGATGATAAATCTTGAACTGCTCGCACAGAGCGGTGATCATAGTGTTGTTCAAATTTGTACCGTTATCCGTGATAATTCTGTCGGGGTTACCATATCGGCATATGAGGTTCTGCTTGATGAAGCGGACAACCACATTCTTTGTAAATGAGGCATAAGAAGCTACTTCGACCCACTTGGTGAAGTAGTCAATAGCCACCAGGATAAAGCGATGCCCATTGGATGCCGTGGGATTGATCTCTCCAATCATGTCAATGCCCCACATTGCGAATGGCCAAGGAGCTATCAGAATGTTGAGGGGAACATGAGGAATATGTATCTTATCGGAATAGACTTGGCATTTGTGGCAGGTACGGGAATGTTGATGACAATCAGCTTCCATGGTAGACCAGTAGTAGCCTGCCCTTAGAATCTTCTTAGCCATCGTATGTCCGCTCAAGTGGGTGCCAAATGTGCCATTATGTGTTTCGGTCATGATCAACTCTGCTTCAACCTTGTCCACACAACAAAGTAGAACACAATCATGGCTGCGCTTATAAAGGATGCCATTGCTTAGGAAGAACTTGGCAGCAAATCTCCTCAAGAACTTTTTGTCATTGACGGAAGCTCCTTCAGTGTATTCTCTAGTCTGGAGATACCTTTTGATTTCATGAAACCAGGGTTGTTCCACTACTTCTTTAGTGTTAATCTTATGACAGTGTGCAGGTTCGTCCATTCGCTCGATGGTAATTTGGGGAGCCTAGTTATCCCAGTTGAGTTTAAACATGGAAGACATTGTAGCCAGAGCATCTGCTAGCTGATTTTATTCTCGCGGGAAATGCTCGAAGGTAATCTGCTCGAAATGAGGCAATAATGTCAAGACATGTTCTTTGTATGGGATAAGATTAGGATGTTTGGTGTCCCACTCTCCTTTGACTTGACTGATAACCAAAGCCGAGTCCCCAAATACGACCAAAGATTTGATTCCCAAGTCTATAGAAGCCTTGAGACCAAAGATGCAAGCTTCATATTAAGCCATGTTGTTGGTACATCTGAAGCAAAGTCGGGCAGTGAAGGGTGTATGGCAACCTTCTGGAGAAATGAGTACCGCACCAATACCGTTGCCAAGTGCATTTGAAGCACCATCAAAGTACAGGGTCCATCGGGATCCTTGTTCAGGTCCGTCATACGGTCCGTTACCTTCAATGTTGTCCAATGTCATGATGTCCTCGTCAGGGAATTCGAATCTCATAGATTGGTAATCTTCAACGGCATGATGAGCTAGATGGTCAGCTAGTACACTCCCCTTTATAGCTTTTTGGGTAGTATACTGGATATCATACTCAGTCAGGATCATTTTCCATCTAGCGATTCTTCCAGATAAAGCAGGCTTCTTGAAGATATAATTTATCGGATCCATCTTGGAAATTAGCAGAGTGGTATGAGTCAACATATACTGCCTTAGCCGACGAGCAGCCCATACCCAAGAGCAATAAGTTTTCTCGAGCAGTGATTAGTGAGTCTCACAGTCGGTAAACTTTTTGTTAAGGTAATAAATGGCATGCTCTTTTCGGCCAGACTCGTCATGTTGGCCCAGTACGCACCCCATTGAGTTATCCAAAACAGTCAGATACATGATTAACGGCCTTCCTTCGACGGGTGGCATCAGAATAGGAGGTTCCAATAAATACTCCTTGATCTTATCAAAAGCAACCTGACAATCATTGTTCCATTCAACTACCCGATCTTTCTTCAACAGTTTGAAAATTGGCTCACAGGTAGATTCCAGGTGAGAGATGAACCTCGCAATATAGTTTAAGCGTCCCAAGAATCCTCTAACCTCCTTTTCAGTGCGGGGGGCAGGCATTTCATTTGTAGCCTTTACTTTAGCTGGATCAACCTTAATGCCTTTGTTGCTGACAATAAATCCCAAAAGTTTACCAGACCTAACTCCAAAAGTGCACTTGCTTGGGTTCAGTTCGAGCTTATACTCCTTCAACCTGTCAAACAGCTTTTGCAAATGATCAAGGTGTTCTTCTTCCGTCTGTGATTGAGCTATCATGTCGTCTACGTAAACTTCGATCTCATGATGTATCATATCATGAAACAAAGCTACCATGGCGCGTTGATAGGTGGCTCCTGCATTCTTCAGTCCGAATGGCATCACTTTGTAGCAGAAGGTACCCCATTGCGTGACAAAAGTAGTTTTATCCATGTCCTCGGGGGCCATTTTGATCTGGTTGTATCCCGAGAATCCATCCATGAAGGAAAATACCTTGTGTTGAGCTGTGTTGTCAACCAATATGTCGATATGCGGCAGTGGAAAATCATCCTTGGGGCTAGCCCTGTTTAAATCCCGATAGTCCACACACATTCTGACTTTTCCGTCCTTCTTAGGCACGGGCACAATGTTAGCAACCCATTATGGATAGGAAGTAACAGCCAGAAAGCCAGCGTTGAATTGCTTCATTACCTCAGCTTTGATCTTCTCAGACATGTCGGGCCTCATTTGGCGGACCTTTTGCTTGACCGGTGGACAGTCTTCTCTTGTAGGGAGACGGTGGACCACGATATCTGTGTCTAGTCCCGACATGTCTTCATAAGACCAGGCGAAGATTTCAACATATTCGTTCAACAACTGCACTAAGCGCTCTTTGACACTTGGTTCCAGGTTGGCACCCACTTTTACCTCTTTCTTGTCTTCCTCTGTCCCCAAGTTGATGGTTTCTAGCAACTCTTCATGAGGCAGAATAACCCTCTCTTCTTGTTTCAAAAGTCTGGATAACTCTCCCGGCACTTCACAGTCTTCATCAACTTCGTACTCAACATGATTGACCAAATCTTCAGAGTTACCGAAGGCTAAAGCAGAATAGTCACCCATGGAATCCAGAGTGGATGGGTACCTGCATTTGTGAGTGTGGGTGTGTGTAAGGGATAGCCATCCTCAAACAAAACAAAATGCAAAAGGAAATAAAATGAACACAACAGTTTATAGATGAAAACGTCCAATGATTCATTAAAACATGGCATATGATAATGAAGAAAATCAAGCCCTTACAAATGGACCTATATGCCCCGGGCAAGGCATAAGGTGAAAATAGTGTACGGATTGTTTAGTTATTACAGACCAAAATAGGAAATTGTTCAAAGATAAATTTACTGGTTGATGAAGGTGATGGGAATAAAATCCTGTGCTTCCCAGTTGCTTAAACCCCCTTCGACAGTTGGAAAGATCCAATCTTCAAAGTTGTTCTCTTCATCCTCATCTTCTACAACATTAATTCCATGGTAGGTGATTTTCATTGGTACAAATTCAAGATCAGGTGTAATCTTGACAGGCCTTTTGCAAGCCTTGGGAAGATTGTCGGAAATGGTTATTATTGCAATATCATTGGTTGAAGTAGCAAAAGTAGCAGGAGTAACAGGAGTGAAGGTATCAACAGGGGTCTTTTGGAAGAGTATCTCTTGGGTATCCATCAGGCGTTGTATACCTGATTTCAACATTGGGCAGTCAGCTCGTATGTTTAAACAAAAGTAGAAGTCTTTTCCACAGCCTGGGAATATTCTGGCTCTCATCAAATTCACTTTAATCACTGGTAAGGGAGTCAAAAGGTCAGCAACATTGGTAACATGAAGGTCTTCCATAACGGCATGAACATTATGACCGTACTTGGGCATTAGGGCAGAAATCACATTTGGCTTTTCGGGCGCATCGAATTCTACTTCCTTGGCGTCAATCAGGTCTTGGATTTTGTTCTTAAGAGCCCAACAGTTGTTGGTATCATGCCATGCACTGTCAGAGTGGTAAGCACACTTGGCATTGGAGTGGTAGTATGGAGAGGAGGTATTAGGGTTCTTTGGTGCTTCCTTTAAACTGGTAAGATTCAGCTTTAATAAATGAGGGAGTACTTGAGCTGGCGTCATGTTGATTCGGGTGAACTACCGTTGTGGCCTTTCTACCCGTTGTTGATTAGATCTTGGCTGATTGCCGTGAGGTTGATCATTTGAAGAGTTTTGAATCATCACATCCCCTACAGTTGGCCGGCGCTCGGTTCTTCCTTGACTTTTCTAAGAATAAACAACAGAGGCTTCCTTCTTAGCTGGGAAGTTTTTCTTAACAGCAGTGCACGCGGAGGTATCTTTCTGAATCTTACCACTTTTAATACCGGCCTCGACCCTTTCGCCGGTGAGAATTAATTCGATAAATCCCACGGAGGAACTCCCAATTAAATGATTGAAGAAAGGGCCAGACAGGGTCCCTAGAAACATGTCAACCAGCTCTCTATCCGACAATGGTGGCTGCACCCTTCCAGCCAGATCATGCCACTTCTAGGCATACTCCTTAAATCCTTCATTAGAAGCCATACCCATACTTTATAGCTGAGTACGAGTGGGCGCCAAATCAGCATTGTATTGGTATTGACAGTAAAAAGCAGCAGCTAAGTCTTCTCAGTTATGAATCTCAGATCTCTCAAGTTGATAGAACCAGTCCAATTGTGTGCCTGACAAACTGTCTTGGGAAAAGTGTACCCAGAGGTCTTTATCAGATGAGTGGGGTTGGATCTTTCTGACATAGGATCTTAGATGCATCTTTGGGCAGGACATGTCGTCATACTTAGCAAATGTTGGTACTTTGAACTTGGGAGGAATGACGATCCCAGCGACCAACCCTAGTTCTTCAAAATATAAACCAGGTACCCTTTGCAACTCCATGGCTTCCAATCGATCCTCAAGATTCTTATATTTATCATCCGCCGGGGGATATTGCTGTTTGGAGTAGTCTTCGTCTTCTTCCTCTTCCTCCTCTTCAACTTCAGATTCAGAAGGTCCCGCAGCTCCTTTTCCTTTACCAGCCTCTTCATCAGACGTTGAGGGGAATTTGAGAACTTTTCTAGCATTGCTTTCAAACCTTCTTCCAAAAGTGGATACTCCGGGCCTTTTTTTCTTTTTCTCTTTATTTTTCTCCAACAGAGCTTTAAGGTCCTCTTGACCCTTTTCTAAGGTCATGAGGAGTTGCTGGAATTGAGAATTATGTGCTTGCAGATCCTTATCCGTCTGCTCCAAATCCATCTTGTTGAAATAAACAGCAGAAAGATAAGGAAACCTGGTGTGAAGACCTGTTTATGCATATGATGAATGGTATGTTATTCATGTAATGCATTCAAGGATTCACGAATTCAAATTTGTTGCATACAAAAAGGAACACACATCATATTAAGAAGAAATTTGTTAGTACATAAGTATCCCATGGACAAAACATTACAAAATTCTTAATGTAAAAAGACATTGCGCATCCTCTTTGGCGCGATGTATGTGTTGAGAGTTTCCTCCTAATGAAGTCGGCGGGTAAGCTCCAAAACCTTCTTTTCACTGGCATAGAAGCTGGCTTCAAAAGTATTCCGTTCTTCCTTGAGTTGGATCCAACTCTTTTACAATTCTTCCCATGATGTTGGCATGTCAGGATGTAGGAGGGTGTATGGAACCTCTCCTTCCATAACAAGCTCTTTGATCAAGGGGAGAATGTGAGGATATGGCATCATAAGATTCTGGGCGCGAGTTCGTACCCACTTGAGATAAGGCTCAAGGGGGATGGAATTCTTGTGCCCCAGTGTCTTACTATACACTTTGTTGGGCATCCTCCAAGCTCTGATGAACCTTTGTCGAAGTCCTTGCGCATTGTTATCAAAGTCAAAAACTAGGTCAGGAATCAACATATCATGAGGGCCATCCCTCTGAGCATATCCAACTGTCTTAGAGCTAAACAGGGGTTGTAGGTGATGCCTCCCCTAATGCCAAGTAGTGGAACATTAGGGAATTCCCCACAACGATCAATGATGATGACATTATCTCTGGACCGAGAACACCAATGTACATCAGAATGTGTGAGGGTCATCAACCGTTGTGACCACCTTGAACCCTTCTCATTCTTCAAAACTGATTATGGAAGGTGAGAAATAAACCACCTTGCTAGGAGAGGAGTACAACATATGAGAACACCTCTTTTCCTTATTGTTCGTGTGTAAAATGAGTGTAGGATGTTCCCAAGCAATGTAGGTACAGGATTCCGGGATATGAAAATCTTGACAGCATTCACATCTATAAGTTGATCAGGGTTTGGGAACAGGACCAACCATAGATAAGGAGTGCCACAATCTCTTCAAAGGCTTGTAGATCAAGAGAATTCCAGCAGTCTTGTGCCTTCTCAAACAGAAACTTTGCCAAGAATCCCTTGACACCACTTCTGGTTTCCCAATGTCCTTTGATGTCAGATGGTTGAAAGTGTAATGCTTGAGCAACATCTTCAGGATTTGGTTCTTTTTCCGTACCGTTGTAGGGTAGTTGATGAAGAATAGGAATTCTCAAGAGTTGAGAAAATTCCTCCAAAGTAGGTACTAGTTGGTAATCAGGGAATGTGAAACAGTGGTGTAGGGGGGTCAAAGAACTGGAAGAGAACTTTCACCATGTATTCTTCAATGTTGGAGTTGACCAAGTTGAGAAGCCTACCATGTCTTTCACTGAAGAGAGAATTCTCTGGAATCATGGAAGTGAGCTCCTTGAGTTGAGGAGGGATTCTCACAAGGTTGACTTGAATTGTTTTCCTGCGAAGAGGTTCCATGACCTATAAAACAAGAACAAAGATGAAGATCCAAACCCTTGAAATGGTTAGTGGATGCATATGATGCTTTATGATGTTCATGATGTATGCACAAGCACATGTACAAGAAAGTCACACAAAACCCTAGTTTCAGGCTTGCATGAGGTCTCATAGGTAAGTACCCTCTTGAGTTTAGTTGGCCAAAACCTGTCGTATAGTAACCGGGTTCTAAGGAGCTCAATATCACTGGATTGTTTTCTATGTTCATTGTTTTGGTTTAGCCACTTAACTAGCGACCAAAATATTCCAATAAAATAACCCTCAATGAGTGTAGTATCGAGTATCTACCAACTTCGGACTGCACCAAAGCCGGTCATCTCACTACCCCTAAAAAGGCCAAGATGGTCAAGTAAGGTTCTAAGATTTTATTAGTGCTTCATGACATCACTCAGCGGCCCCGTATTCTCTTTGATTGACTCAAAGGCTACCGGTACTCACAAATATGTCACACTAATATAGCTATTGTTTCAACCGTGTCGGTATACCCCACACAATTTCCACAACGTATTTCTATTTACCTATGAATGTTTCCCAAATCCGGGTAGAGGATTTCAAGCCCAAACAAGAGAACCAAATGTAAAGTAATCAAAGCAAACAATATAATCATGCAAAGGGTGATCTAAGCCCTAAGGTTACTCCACTTTTAAAGTACTCCCCAACAAAGTCGTAAGTTCTGTGATACGGTGGGAGAACTGACTTGAGGTTTTGCGTTTGTGATCGTAAATGTTTCGGTTTAGCAAGAGTCGCCACCGAATTTTTATTTTATCCTAAGGAAAGGTCAAAAAGCACAGGAAAGACCTTTGAGATGTTTTCTTGGGTTCGGGGAGTAGATTATAGAAAGGGAAGGTATTAGCACCCTTTCTATCCATGGGCTCTTAGTTACTTGTTTAGATCACTTGCTTTGCTTTTCAATTGTTTGAAATGGTGCTTTGTGTGTGGTTTTGAAAGATGTTTTGAAAAGAGGCCATCGTTGTGGCAAACTTTGTAATGATTCTTGGTTGAATGTATACAAAGGTGTTTTTGTCTTTTGAAAAGTTTTCAATGTTTGAAAGTAGGGTTTTGAAATTGTGTGATGAAGTGTGTTTTGAAAATAACAAGGATGTTTTTGCAAGCTTTTGATCAAGTAACTAAGAGTTATCTACCCTATTTTACTCAAATATCTTTCTTATGTTTTTAACCCTTTTAACAGTGTTGTTTCACCATTGTATTTGGTGAACAACCTTGTGTTAGGATGTTAAACGGGATAGGCGCGGGTCATCGTATAGACCATGATAGCAATAGTGTCAAGTATTTTTGGCAATTTTCTTGAGGGACTTGATCATTTTGTTTAGGCAACCTAGATAGCGTCATCGAGGGACTATGATCTTTGATTTAGTTTTTGTTTTGCCAAAGTACTCAACATGCATACCATGGCCCATTTTTGAAGGCAACAAGTGGATTGTAACCCTAGGGGTGTAAGTGTGCATTGTGTTTGTTTTTCATGCATTTTTGTCTTTGATTAGGTCAAACTATTTGTTGGTTTTGATTTTTGCATACAAACCCTAACTCTAATCATGGCATAATTGAAAGTATTTAAATGCGTAAAAATAAATCTAAGCTATTACAACTTTGATATAGGGAGGGGGGGGGGGTACAATTTTGAATAGGGGGTATTTTGACAAGAAATATAAAACCCTAATTACTTTACATCCAAATTGAATTTGCAAGGCATAATATTTAAATGTACACTATTTAAATAAAATACAATAAAAAAATATTAGATAAAATGTATTATGCAAAAAAAGGTTTTTTTTATGTATGTAAAGTATTTTTAAATGGAAAGAAATGTAAAGAAATAAATAAAATAAAAAGTTAATTTTAATTATTTTTAGGATAAACCCTAATTCCTTAAAGAAATGGTATTATTTAATATTTATATACAAAAATGTATCAATATGTACAAAAATAAAAGTATATTAAAAAAAAGTATTTTTTAGTATAAAATATCAATAAAAATAAAAATGTATTATTTTTGTGTTTTTTATTCTATGCTTTTAATAAAATAAAGTATATATATATATATATATATATATATATATATATATATATATATATATATATATATATATATATATATATATATATATATATATATATATATATATATATATATATATATATATATATATATATATATATATATATATATATATATATATATATATATATATATATATATATATATATATATATATATATATATATATATATATATATATATATTAAGTGTGTAAAAAAATAAAATAAATTATTTACAAAAATGTATATATTTCAAGAAAATATTTTCAAATGTGAATAAAAATAATAAATGAAAATAAAAGTATTTTTTACATTATTTTTAAGTTTTAACAAAATAATATAAAGTATTTAAACATTTTAATGTTAGAAATAATTAAAATAAATACCAAATAAATGTAAAAATTTATGAAAATATTTTTTTGACATTTTTTATGTTTGGAAATAAAATAATAAAGTCAGAAATGAAATAAAAATGCAAAAATAATAAATATACAAAGAAATGGGCCAGGGGGTGTGAAACTGAAAATGGGGGTGTCAAAAGCAGGAAATAGCCAGGCCCAGCCCAGCTACTTCATCTTCTTCCTCTGTTCAAACAAAAACACGCGCCTTCTGTGTACAAACTGCCAACTCCTGGAAACGTGATCCTTTGACAAAACTCAAAACATGAAACTTGTAGAGCATCAAACAACGATTTCAACCATATAAAACATTAAATCTAACTCTCAAAGACCAGAGAGAATTTCTCTGGCCCTAATTTCTAACCTAGTTTTTTCAGAAAGTTAATGGATGAAATTCTTCTAGCACGATTAATATAAATGAAAACTAAGCACATGTATGGTTTCAGGACAATGAGTACAACATCTTTCATTCACAAACCTAAGTCTAAATGTTCCTAAATAGAGAGATAGAAGTTCATGAAATACCTGTTTCAGTTGAGTTCGAGCTGGACAATGCAGTAACTTTCAATGGGGCCTGAGGTTCTTTTGAGCTTGCTTGATGTCCCCTGAACCTTTCCTGTTGTACCCCAAAATTTGCCCTCCCATTTCCTCAACATTTTCTCATCACAAGACCTTTGAAGATCAAGATCCAGTTAGGGTTTCCTCTGCTCAAGACTTCTCCTTGCACTGTGGACTCAAATTAGGGTTTGTGTTTGCCCAAGGATGTTTTGGCCTAAAATGCCTAAGATGACTTCCATGTCTCATATTGGACTCCCAAGTTTATCCATACCAAGTTTCAAGTCTTGATTCCAAGTTTTGCCCAATCAATTGGACAGTTGACCTAGAAATCAGCTGTATTGGGGAAAAAAGTCAACTGTGGCCAATTGACAGTCAAAACTCATGATTTTTGACCCACATCAACATTATGAACTCATATGGACCATTTGATCAAGTTTGGATCACAATTCCACAAGAAATTTGATCAGATCACCAAAAGGGCAAAATGGTCATTTTTAGGGTTTTGACTGCACAAAGGCAATTTTTGACTGTTTGACCTAGCCAATGGCAAACCAAGATCACATATGGACTCAAGGACTCAATGGAATGGTCTTGACACATTCATCAAGCTCAAAAGATCCCAAGTGCACAAGATTGACAGTTGAATTTCCCAGTCAATTGATCAATTTTGACTGTACACTGAAAAGTCAAACTTTGACTTTTTGGTCAAAATCAAGAGTCAAGATTCATTTTTCATCAAAACATTCCAAATCATGAAACTTGTTCACCAAGAAATCACAAAATGCAAATTAGGGTTAGAAAATGGAATTTTTCATAACTTAGAATTTTTCTAAGTTATAAAAAACCCTAATTTTTCCCAACTTTGCCCCACCTTTTCACCAAGATCCATTTGGATTCAAACAAAAATCAAAACATGAAAGTTGTAGCTTGTTGCATAATCTACAACTTTGATTCACAAAGTTTTCTCATTTGAAGCTTGTATCTCAAGTTACAATTTTTTGAATAAGGGCACTAAACCATTTTTAACTTAGTGAAATTTTAACCTATTTTGACAAGGTTTTTACCCCACTTCAAGGCCATTTTTCATACCCTTCCACTTGGAATTTCAACTTGCATTTCAAATATGGATTGTAGTACACATTCCAAGCTTTCCAAAATGTCCAAGAACTCCTCAAACAACCTTATAACTTGAGAGATTCGAATTTCACAAGTTGGCAAAAATTCACTTTTGTTCTTGACTAAGACATGTTCATAATCTTGCAAATTTGAATTCAGCTTGCTTTATGCTTGATTACAGGTCCTTGAACCATTCCATACTCAATAATTAATGCATATTCAATGTGTCAAAATGTTGTTCTTTGAGTGCAAGCATTGTATGCAAGTTTAATCCCAAAATGGATAAAGCAAATTGGCCATTTTTGTATAAAGTAGCTTTATGTCAAATTAGAAATCCAACAAGTACATAGAAGATCTGCTTGGCACAAGATTATGTGCATAACACACTGATCAAGAGAGGTTTATGCAGCACATTAGGAAGCCCCCTACTGACCTAAACCATCAACTTGCTTTTGTTTGCTTCAAATTCAAGTAACATTGCATAACTTATCACAACTTCAATCTCAGCATAGAAACACAAGAAAGAAGTTATCAAACACATTCCATAGAACATATTCAAGCTAACACACGAGCCCTTGGCCTCTCAAACACTCCCATTGCCCTAATCACCTTGAAACTGCTCAAACAGGGGAACCCCTGCAGATTGAGTGCTATCTCTCAATCCCTTCAAGCATTCTTGCCCAAACCTGTTCCTCTACCTTCCTTACAACCTATGCAAGCTAACCATGACTTGAAACCTGACCTGTAACACCTCCAAGCCACTTCACCATTTTTAATTTTCTGTTTTGCAGTTGGAGTTCACTAGCTCGATTCAGGGAGTTTCAAGACAAAGTAGGACTTGGAAAAGCATCCTTACACTTCAAGGAAGCTATACAAGTCATCGTTTCACTCTGAAACATCCTCCATTGCAAAGCTCGATTCCAACTGAACAGGTACATTCATGAAGTTCTATCTCTCTTATTAGGCATTGTTAGCTTTAGGTTTGTGAAGAAAACATGTCACAATCATAGCCCTGAACATGCTCATATGATTAGATTTCATTTATATTTCGTGTGCTTAGAGAATTTTATGTCTGAACATTGATGAAAAGTTAGGTCAGAAATTGGGGGAGAAGAAATTCTCCCTCATCTTAGAGAGTTAGGTCAAGTTCTTTACATGGTTGAAACCGTCTCTTAATGCTCTACACTTTTCATGTTATGAGTTTTGCTTGAAAGTCCAGGAATCCAGAGATAAAAAACGCGTGTTTGCTTGAAGGATATTGTTCAGAGGTTGAAGAAGACAGGTCTTCTGGGCTGGGCCTGGAATTTTTTCTTATTCACACCACATATTTGCTATTACACCCCCTGAGCCCATTTGCTTTATTTTTGACTTTTTTTGACTTTTTTCTTTTTTGATTGACTTTGTTTATTTTTTCTCATGATATAAAAAATATAAAAATATTTTTTCCATCTTTTTTTGAATATATGGCATATTTATTTGATTTATTTCTTTTGTTTGTATATAAATATTATACATACTATTATTAGAATAAATATAAAAAATAGTGTAAATACAATTTTTATTTTTGTTTACCTTCTGAAAATATTTCCCATAAAAAAATACTTTATTTTATTTACTTATTTTATTAAATATTAAATATTTTGCACATAATGCATATTTAAGAAATTAATGTATATATGGATATATGTTTATTAATATATTTAAGTTAAAATATAAAAATACTTGAATTTTTTTATTTTATTAATATTTGATACAAAAATACTTTTTTTCATGATATACTTCATTTTATTTTTATTTTTACAAATAATAAATAAATGTTTGTATTAAACCAATTAATATCCATTTTATTAAAATTAGGGTTTTTTGCCCTAAATTCAAAATACTCAAAAAAATAATATATTTTTATTTTCTTTTCTCTTTTACATAAATAATATTTTTTCATACATATACAAAACATTTCCTTTGCATCTTGCATTCTTATTTAATTTTTGTACATTGATTAAATTGCAAATATTCAAAAAATGATGTAATAATTTAGACTTACATTACTTGTCAATATCCCCATTTGAACATTTGTACCCCCCTTCCCATATTTGGTTTTGTAATAGCTTAGTAATTTTCATTTTCGCACTTTATCGCTTTCTAATGATAACATGTTAGAATTAGGGTTTGTATGCGAAAAACGATAAAAAAACAGTTATGACCTAATCTCAAGATAAACAAGCATGAAAATGGACACACAAATCACACTTGCACCCCTTAGGTTACTCCACTTGTTGCCTTCCAAAATTGGGCCATATTGTATGTTGAACTTCTTTGGGCAAAGCAAACAATTTGAATGATCATAGTCCCTCGATAAAACTTTTCAAAACAAACAAAAATAAATGATCAAGTCCCTTAAAGAAAATTGCCCAAAGACATTTAACGCCGTTGCAATTATGGTCTAAATGATGACCCGCGCCTGTCCCTTTCACATCCTAACATAAGGTTGCCCACCAAATACAATGGTGGAACAAACTTGTTAAAAGGGTTAAAACATAGCAATAATCTTTTGAGAAATTTAGGAGTAGATAACCTCTTAGTTACTTGAATCAAACTTGCAAAGCAAAACACTTGCCTATTTTCTAAAACACACCTCACTACACTTTCAAAAGAACTTTCAAAAACAAATGAAAACCTTTTCAAAAGACATACATCTTTGTATACATCCCCACATGGATCATTACAAAGGTTGCCACCACATTGGCCTCTTTTCAAAACATTTTCAAACCCACACACTCAAGCACCATTTCAAACAATTGAAAACAAAAAGGCAAGTGATCTAAGCAAGTAACTAAGAGCCCATGGATAACCATGGATAGAAAGGGTGCTAAAACCTTCCCTTTCTATAATCTACTCCCCGAACCCAAGAAAACATCTCAAAAGGTTTTTGCTGTGCGTTTTAACCTTTCCTTAGGATAAAATAAAAAGTCGGTGGCGACTCTTGCTAACCGCAACATTTGCGAATACAAACGCAAAACACTAGTCAGTTCTCCCACCGTATCACAGAACTGGCGACTCTGCTGGGGAGTGTTTTAAAAGTGGGGTTACCTTAGGGTTTAGATCACCTTTACTTTCAATTGATTGCTTTGTTTTCTTTACATTTGTGGGCTTTGTATCGGAGTTTTATAGATCCTAACCCGGATCTGGGGAAACCCTTTTAGGTAGCAACAAGGCTGTGAGGGAACTGTGCGGGGTATACCGACATGGTTGAAGCAGTCTGCTACGTTGATGTGGCACTTTGGTGTGTACCGGTAACCCTTGAGTTCAGTCAAGGAGAGTACGGGGCCGCCGCGTGGTGTCGTGAAGCATCAACTGACCTTAGGAACCTTAATTGAACCATCTTGGCCTCTTTAGGGTAGTGAGATAACTGACTTTGGTGCAGTCCGAGGTTGGTTGATACTCGATACTACACTCAATTGAGGGTTGCTTTCCTGGAATATTTCGGTCGCCAGTTCAGTGGCTAAATCGAAACGATGAACAATGAAAGCAATCCAGTGATATTGGGACCTTTAGAACCCAGTTACTTTCGATAGGACAGGTTTTAACCAACAAACTGAAAGAGGGTAGTGCCTAAACCCCATGCAAGCCTAAACCTAAGGCCTTGTTTGCTTTGTGTGAATATGTTTGCCTGTATATACACTCACTTGTTTGTGCCTACATGTACATAACATCATAACATCATACCATAGCATTTTAGCATTTTCAATAACCATTTCAAGGATCTCGAGGGTTCTGTTGATGCAGGGTTACGTTGAACCAGACATCTATCAAGGGGCAAGGGGGTTTCTCCTCTAACCAATCCAGTCAAAGTTCAAGTGCAACAACTTGAATCAGTGGCTATGACCCACTCGACATGGTGAGCTTGATTCTAGTGGAAAGACATCCACCGATACAAAGCTCTCCAATCAAAGTCCAAGAACAACAACTTGAATCAGCGGCTATGACCCACTCGACATGGTGAGCTTGATTCTCGTGGAAGGACGTCCGCCGGTACAGAGATCTCCAATCCAAGAGCAGAGTTCAACCTCTAACATTTTCTTGTGTTTACCCCAAGAGATCCTTGAAAGCATGCATCCACATATCATGCATTTCATTTTGACCATCTTTCCTTTTTCAGGTCTCCTTACTCTCCTGCTGTTTATTTCAGCAAGAGATGGCTCTAGAAAGGTCTGTCAAAGACATTCAAGACCAGACTGCTCAGCTGCAGGAGATGTTCCTGAACTTGTCTCTAGGGCAAGAAGAGATGAAAGCTCTCCTCACCAAGGGCCTGGGGAATTCCAACAATGCCAGGAGTGATCAGATTGCGGAGCTGCAGTTTGATCTGACAACACTGAGGACTCAAGTGATGGGACAGTTGGTGGGCCAGATGACTCTCATCCAAGACCTATCCCAAAGACAAGAGGAACTCAGAGTTCTTGTCCGCCAACTGCTTCCAAACAACCAACTGGGGCAAACATCTGAGGTAGAAGAGCAAGTCACCGCTCAGCCTCCATCCACCCAAGAAGACAAGGGGAAAGCTCCTTTACTTGCTTCAGGGTCACAAACCCATCAACAACCTCGCCAGCGTCAACGGGGCAATCGGCGTAAACAAGAAAAGTCGGGAAGACAATTTACGGAGACTGAAATACCATCATTCTTCATACTGAAGCGCCTGTTGGAGGTCAATTTGCTCACCGTAAAGGACCCTCCTCAGAAGCTCAATATCTCCTCTCCTCACTATAATCCCGACGCATTCTGTGTTTACCACTCCTACAGCCCGGGACACGGCACCAACGACTGTTGGGCCTTGAAGAACAAGATTCAAGATCTGATTGACATTGGGGTGCTGGAATTCATGCCAGACGGCGAGATGAAGATCTTCCGTTAAAGGGTTCTCCACTCGAAGTGACGAAGTTCAAGCTGAAAGACTTTTGCTTCTTTTTGAATTTTCAAAGTTGTAATTTCTTTTGCTGTCAAACAATTATCTGTTGATGTTAAACTCTGTTTTCATTAATGCATTGCATATGTTTGTCTTGAATTCATCCATTCGTTTCACTACTCTTATGCTTTTCTTTATGATATCTGACTCTTGATAAAAAGCTGTAAGCCTTTAGAGGGAGGATGACGAAACAATACCATAATCTTATACAGTATGCTTTTGAATAGACCTTGCTGATGATGTACAGGCATTTCTTTCAATTCCCAAACACTGGAGTTATAAGGAAGTTAATCCCTAGTCAACCCCTTCGAGCCAAAGAAGTAGGAGTTCTCTGTTCTAAACGATCAAAACCCTTGATATAAACCCGGGGCAGGATAGTATCTCAGTTAATTCAAAAGGAAATGCGCATTGAAGTCGCAAATTCTCAGTTCGTAACGCAACGAACGACGTCAAAAAAAGAAAGCGTTCCCTTTGGAATCAAAAGACAAGGGTGGTTCCCTATCATATAGACAGTCAATCTCTCAAAAGAGAAAAGCCCACTGAGCCAAAACCTATAAAGGAGGCTTAAGAAAGCTGGGGCATCCCGCTGACAGTAATCCCGAAAACGGTAACAGTCAGGCAAAAGTTAGGGATAACAAATCAAAATCAAAATAGTGAGGTCATTACAAAATCCTCAACAACATGAAAAGTGTTGGAAAAGAAAAAGGAGATGATGACTGTCTCCCAAATTCAAATGGTGAACCATCGCCCGAAAGTCGTTCCAAACTCAAAACAGAGTGTGACGCACAATTAACTGAGCTTAGGTTGAAGAACATCACGAAGAGCGGGTGGGTACAAATATACTTTGAGCCTTTATCCTTTGTTTCTTAAACCGTGAACCAGGCCATGTTACAACCCTTTAAAAGTCCTAATTGAAGCATGGGTTAGTTCGAAAGCATACTGTTACAAAAGGTATCCTGACTCCTGTAGGGCTTTGCTCTAAATCTTGTGTTGATCTGTCTTGTGAAAAGTTTTCTGCTAAAAAACGCATTTTTCAAAACTTCGAGACAAACATAAACTTTGCATTATTCGAATATCACTGTCTGCATTTGACCTTTTTGTTTGACAGCGAAGAAATTCATACAGCGAATGTTCGGAGGAACGAAAACTCTCTCAGTAAGTCAAAATCACTTCAAGAGGATAACACTTCCATCAAATCTCCTATCAACAAGGGGCATGACATGTCACCATTCAATCAACCTGGGGCAGTCCAGTCAAGATTTCAAGAAATCTCTCAATATGCAGAGTAATCCGATTCAAGACTCCTTCATCACCACTTGGGGCATTCGAATGTCAAAAGTGTTCAACAAAACAACTACAACATTTCCAGACTCGATTCCTGTATCTAGCCAGGGCACGTCTGAAGAGTTCGAGGATTCGATTCCTGTATCCAGCCAGGGCATATCTGTTGACGACTATTTCCAGATTCGACTCCTGTATCCAGCCAAGGCATATCTGTTGACCACATTTCCAGACTCGATTCCTATATCTAGCCAGGGCACGTCTGAAGAGTTCAAAGATTCGACTCCTGTATCCAGCCAGGGCATATCTGTTGACCACATTTCTAGACTCGATTCCTGTATCTAGCCAGGGCACGTCTGAAGAGTTCAAAGATTCGACTCCTGTATCCAGCCAGGGCATATCTGTTGACCACATTTCCAGACTCGATTCCTGTATCTAGCCAGGGCACGTCTGAAGAGTTCGAGGATTCGATTCCTGTATCCAGCCAGGGCATATCTGTTGACGACTATTTCCAGATTCGATTCCTGTATCCAGCCAGGACATGTTTGAAGAATTCCAGATCAACACCTGTAACAATCCAGGAAACATCTGTGAACGACCGATTGTAGACCAACACCTGTAATAAGCCAGGAATTTATCTACATCACCACTTGGGGCATTCGAATGTCAAAAGTGTTCAAAACCCGATGCAGTTTTACGCAAGCTCATCTTCAGGGAGCCCTACACCGGTTCCTCTTCAAGACTTCTGAAACAAGTTTACGGATTCTTCCCAACAACGGATGTTAATCTACCGACTTGTTCAGACTCTGCTCAACTTCTGAAACAAGTTTACGGATTCTTCCCAACAACGGATGTTAATCTATCAGCTTGTTCAGATGCACCTTTGAATTTAGTTTACGGACGCTTCCCAACAACGGATGCGGCTCTATTGCTGATTCAACTTCAAGACTTCTGAAAATAGTTCACGGGTTCTCCAAGTAAACGGATGTTAACCTATCACTTGTTCAGATTCTTCCCAAGACTTCTGAAAACAGTTCATGGATTCTTCCCAACAACGGATGTTAATCTAGCAGCTTGTTCAGATGCAACCTTTGAAATTAGTTTACGGATGCTTCCCAACAACGGATGCGGCTCTATTGCTGATTCAACTTCAAGACTTCTGAAAATAGTTCACGGGTTCTCCAAGTAACGGATGTTAACCTATCGCTTGTTCAGACTCTTCTCAAGCTAACCACCACGGAAGAGCGCGCTCGCCAAAATTCTTCCTATCCCCAGCGGAGTTCATCAAGATTCCCCAGCAGTAACTTATCTTTATCAATCCCCAGCGGAGCAAGAGCATTGAACCTTCTCCCCACAGAATCTTGGAGAGGGCAAATCTTGAGTTCCCCAGTGAAGTCGCCAGGGTTACTCCCCATCAAGCCGAAGATTCTCAATCTGGCCTCCCCAGCATGAGCCTACTAGTTTGGAACCCCCCAGTAGAGGTCATCAGGAATTCTCTTCCCCAGCGACAGCCAAGGATTTATTATCCCCGGCAGCAATCAAGATGCTTTTATCTTCAGCCATCTCGGATTCATCAAGACTAGCTCATCAGCTTACATGCGCATTCATCACATTCATGTCATAAACATTGATGTCACGTACATTGCATCATGCATCATAACATTGCATACAACTAACCCTTTACCTTTTCAGGAAAGATCAGTCGACAGACACAGATCAACTCCTAAGGTCCATCCAGAGATAGTTCAGATGTGACCCAGACACGGCGACATTCTGATACCCATTCCAGATTCATTCAGACGCATCATCAGGGAACCCTACACCGGTTCCTCTTCAACTTCAAGACTTCTGAAAATAGTTTACGGATTCTTCCCTACAACGGATGCCAATCTACCAACTGATTCAGACTCTTCTCAACTTTTGAAAACAGTTTACGGATTCTTCCCCACAACGGATGTCAATCTACCAACTGATTCAGACTCTGCTCAACTTCTGAAAATAGTTTACAGATTCTTCCCTACAACGGATGTCAATCTACCGACTGATTCAGACTCTTCTCAATTTTTGAAAATAGTTTACGGACGTGTCCCAACAACGGATGCCGCTCTATTGCTTATTCAATCTCAAATAGTTTACAGATTCTCCAGACACGGACGTCAATCTGTTGCTTGTTCAGACCCCAATTCAGAGACGTTCCAAAACAGGGATGCCCTTCTGATACTTGTCCACTCACTTGTGACGTACATTTCAACATTTCCAGATGGCATCTATAAGCCCATCCTCCTACCAGCAGTCGCCGAATGGCATCTTTAAGCCCATTCACATCCACCATCGGATCGACGAGTGCAAATTTTCTGGGCACATTAGTGTCCAATCTCCTTTTACCTTCAAGTCGCGAAAGGCAAACTTGCCAATCTAACTCTTCAGGTCAAAGAAGATTGAACAGGGGAAACTGTTGTACCCCAAAATTTGTCCTCGCGTTTTTCCCCAAGAAATCTCAGCTTCAAACCTTTTCTAATCTTTCAAACTGGCTCAAGAATCGGACAAACGGACTTTTCTTGTCAGTCAAGCAAAATTAGGGTTTTTACTGATTTTCAGAGCTCTGGATTGTTTCACAATTGGTTTAGGGTTTTGGATGATTTTTGGTTCAATTTTGATCAGGCGAACGCTATTTGGCATTTAATCAGGAATTAAGGGTTTTATGGGCATATTCTCAGAAGAGTTTAAATTCCACAGCACTTTGCGGTTTATTCCGAGATGCGGGTTAAAATTCGCGTTATCTTGATTTAATCAGTAAAAGAGACAGTGGTTTGAATTCAGTTCGTTTTGTTTGGGCCAGTCAAATACAGTATGCAGTATTGGATTCACAGTGTTTATGGAATGCGCTTGATCAGTTTATTTTGGTTGACTACTGCTTTGCTTTGGATATTGGAAGAGACAGGTTTAATTGATCAATATTGTTTTTATTTAAGTTATTTATTATTCTAAAAATTGAATGATTGAAATTTATTTTTCAATTGTTTTAATTCAAAGAGTTTTAAATAAATAAATAAACAATAAAGAAAATTAGAATTAATTGGATAATTTAGATTTTTATTGATATTTGAATTATTTGTACAAATTGTTGTTTATAATTTAAATTACAAACAATAATTTACATTAATTTAAATATTACATAAAATAAAAACTATCCTATTTCTAATATTCTTCATTCTTCACTTCGCTCCGGTGACTCCATTTTTTATCTGCAAAAAGAAAGGAGAAAAGTCAGAAAGCATTAAATTGGAAAAGACAGTTAAAATTTGCTCATCATTAGAGGCCACTGACTGGGATCAGTTGACCCTCTCTGCAAATCACGGGATTTCTCCCGGTTCACAGAGAGGGAAGATTTTTATTCATGAATGAAAATGTCAAATGCATAAATTCCAAAATTCAAGCTGCATAGAATCTTAACTTCCAATTCAAACTAAACTGAAAAATCCAATTCCCACTTCCTATCAAATGCCAAAGTCCACTCAAAAGATATCAAAGAAAAAAAAATCAAGGAAGTACAATTTGCTGTCACAAGTACTCAAAAGCTGTCAAAGAAGGATTTTGGAAGGATATCAATAAAAGCACAAAAGCTGGATGAAGATGCATAGAAGTGGTATGCAAGCAACTAAAATCTTTTTCATCATTTCCCATCAGAATAGGCCCCTTCAGAAAGTACAGAATAATAATCATATTAAATTCTAAAACTGTACTATGGAAGAGAAGAGAGATAAAGCAGCATAGGCAGGTTTAGGCTTAGGCAGAAGAAGGAGAAAAGATATAACACAAAGAAAAGATACACAGGCCAGTACAGCTCAGTTCAGCATAGCAAGAAGAGAGAAAAGATACAAACTGTCAAAAAACCATCAAACCTGCCCATGATCACGTTCAAGACACAAAAACTCAAAAGGACTAAAACCTGCTGAGCTGAAGCCTCTAAGCTTCAAACTGATAACCTGCTAGGCCATCAACAATCAACCAAAAACACAAAACCTACTACATCAGCTCAACCTCAAAAGCCAGTACAACACAGTTAGAAAAAAAAACAAAAACCTGCTGAAGAGCATACAAGCCTAATCAAAACCTGCATCAAGCCTCACAATTTATCAAACACAAAAAACTCAAACTTCAAGCCTACTGCACTACCAAACTCAGAGCCTGAAAAAACCTCAACATAACAAGCTGCCTAACCACATAAAACTGATAAGCCATCACCCTGTTCAAAAACCCAAACCTACAAACACACAAATATACAAAACATACAGCATATGCAAAGAGACTATACTGTAAAATCTCCAAATCTGCCATAACCAAAAACCCTTCAATCCAAGCAACTCAGTGTCAAAACCCCTAGCCCTCAGTATAACATCATTGGGCGAAATCTCAGAACCTCTCCAACATTCAAGGCAATACCAAGGCAGCAATGTTCTAAAGCATTCAAAATCATTCAGAGGCAATATCAAGGCAAACCCATCAGGCCCTCAGTGTACACATCACTGGGCAATAAGGCAGTCAAACAAGAAGCATATCCCAATCAACACATAGGCAACACGAGAGAAGAAGAGAAAGTTCGTCCAGCAACAACGATTCAAAAGCATCAAGGGCCTCAGAAGCAAGCTTCATCATAGGCAAGGCAGCAAATGTTCTAAAACATTCAAAATCATTCAGAACATCATCATCAAAATCACAGCATCCAACATAAGCAACAAGCACGCAAATATACAGTGGCAGTAGAAGAGATAAAGAAGCAAATTCAAGAGGGTTTCTCAGTTAAGATCATCACCAAAACCATAGGCAAAAAAATATCAATCAAATAAAGATACCAGGGACATCAAGAGAGCTCTCATCACGCATTCCCTTCACCGGGCCTCCGCCTCAACGCCTCCAGTTCCGATTCCTCTTTCTCCGTCCCCCAGGATTAAGGTAGCTTTTCGTTCCTTTTTTCTCAAATCTCAAAAAAAACAAACAATAATAAACGTGTGAAATTATAAGTCAAACTAAGCATGCAAAGAAGAGTGAAAACCCTAATGCATAAAGAAGGTGAGATCGTTACCCTGTCCGTTTAGGTTTGGTCCAACCACGGAGATGAGCGGAACCGGAGGTGGAGTTGGGGTGGCTCGGCATTTGGAATAGGCATTACATTCAGCATTCAGGGAGATGAAGAAGAACGGAGAAGACGAACATACGAACGGCGCCGTCTCAAACCCTAAAACCTTCGTTACCAAACTGAACTAACAAAACCTAACCCTAAATTCGTTTCAAAAACCATGGGCTTTGCCCATTCTGATTCTCTCTAAAGCCCATGATCCTAATTCTTTTCAACAAAAACGTTCCATATTAACACAAATCAAATTTCTTTTTATTATAAAACAACATTTTCTTTTATTCTTTACAAAAATCACATTAATACTAATACTTAAAAAAGAAAAACATATTTTATCTAATTAAAACTTTCTTTTCTATACTTAATTTAATTAATTTTAAAACACTAACCTCTTTTCTTTATAATTGTATAAACACTCTTTTTTTATTACAAAATCATACAAATAATAAAATACCTTTTTATCATATAATTAAAAATTGAAAATACTTCTTTTTATTCTTTCAATTAATTTACTTTTGTACATAATAATTTAAAAATATCTTTTTTAAACATACATAATTTAATTTTGGACATTTAATACTATTTGTACATAATAGACAAAATACATTTTTTCTCTAATATTAAACTTCACAAACATTTGATTAAAATACTTTTTTTGTATATAAATAAATAAAGATACATTTCTTAATTAAAACTTGAACATTTTTCTTTTTGTACATAATTAAATATACAAATCAAAGATTTGCTAAAATACATATCTAGGTCAAAAACCCTAATACGCTTCAATTTCACATATCGCGCCTGTAAATAATTACACACAATACATATACATCTCACACTTACACTTACACTTACACAAAATACATTCACATTGCCCTATACACATGTTTATCTTATATTTGTATATTCGATATTTACATTTGATCACGCATTCGATTTGGTTGTAACTTATTTGGATACTATAAGTCTCATCCCCATTCGTACATTTATACCCCCACTCCCGGACACTATTTTGTAATAGCGTAGATTTTACATTTCCGCAATTTACAGTTTTCCAATTATACCATGGTTAGACCTAGGGTTTGTATGTGCATAAAATCAAACGCTAGATAACCTAATACAAGACAAATACATGTAATCAATACACAATCACACTTACACCCCCTAGGGTAATCCCACATGTTGCCTTCCAAAATGGGCCATGCTTGCACGTCGAGTATCTTTGGCAAAACAGAATCAAATGATCATAAGTCTCAAAGTGTTGCCTAAACGGAATGATCATAGTCCCTTCAAAGTAAATTGCCAAAGACACTTGGCACTATTGCATTCATGGTCCATACGATGACCCGCGCCCGTCCCGAATAAACTTCCTAAACGCAAGATTGTCCACCAAATTCAATGGTGGAACAAAATTGTTAAAAAGGGTTAAAACATAACAAAAACCTTTGAGTACAATAGGGTAGACAAAACTCTTAGTTACTTGAGATCAAACTTGCAAAAACACTTGCCTTCTTTTCAAAAACTACAATCCACAACACTTTCAAACAAACTCTCAAAAACATTTGAAAACATCTCTTCGATCCACACTTTTGTAAAACACTCAATCACGAGTCAAATACATTAGTTGCCTAAGACAAGGCATCTTTTTCCAAAACATTTTCAAAAAGCACCCACACACACACCATTTTCAAAGCAATCGAAAAACAAGGCAAGTGATCTAAAAAACCAAGTAACTAAGAGCCCATGGATAACCATGGATGAAAAGGGTGCTAATACCTTCCCTTTTCATAATCTACCCCCCGAACCCAAGAAAAATCTCAAAAGGTTTTTGCTGTGCTTTTTTTAACCTTTCCTTTAGGATAAAATAAAAAGTCGGTGGCGACTCTTGCTAACCGCAACATTTGCGAATACAAACGCAAAACACTAGTCAGTTCTCCCACCGTACCACAGAACTAGATTATGAAAAGGGAAGGTATTAGCACCCTTTTCATCCATGACTAGTGTTTTGCGTTTGTATTCGCAAATGTTGCGGTTAGCAAGAGTCGCCACCGACTTTTTATTTTATCCTAAGGAAAGGTTAAAAAGCACAGCAAAAACCTTTTGAGATGTTTTCTTGGGTTCGGGGAGTAGATTATAGAAAGGGAAGGTTTTAGCACCCTTTCTATCCATGGTTATCCATGGGCTCTTAGTTACTTGCTTAGATCACTTGCCTTTTTGTTTTCAATTGTTTGAAATGGTGCTTGAGTGTGTGGGTTTGAAAATGTTTTGAAAAGAGGCCAATGTGGTGGCAACCTTTGTAATGATCCATGTGGGGATGTATACAAAGATGTATGTCTTTTGAAAAGGTTTTCATTTGTTTTTGAAAGTTCTTTTGAAAGTGTAGTGAGGTGTGTTTTAGAAAATAGGCAAGTGTTTTGCTTTGCAAGTTTGATTCAAGTAACTAAGAGGTTATCTACTCCTAAATTTCTCAAAAGATTATTGCTATGTTTTAACCCTTTTAACAAGTTTGTTCCACCATTGTATTTGGTGGGCAACCTTATGTTAGGATGTGAAAGGGACAGGCGCGGGTCATCGTTTAGACCATAATTGCAACGGCGTTAAATGTCTTTGGGCAATTTTCTTTAAGGGACTTGATCATTTATTTTTGTTTGTTTTGAAAAGTTTTATCGAGGGACTATGATCATTCAAATTGTTTGCTTTGCCCAAAGAAGTTCAACATACAATATGGCCCAATTTTGAAAGGCAACAAGTGGAGTAACCTAAGGGGTGCAAGTGTGATTTGTGTGTCCATTTTCATGCTTGTTTATCTTGAGATTAGGTCATAACTGTTTTTTTATCGTTTTTCGCATACAAACCCTAATTCTAACATGTTATCATTAGAAAGCGATAAAGTGCGAAAATGAAAATTACTAAGCTATTACAAAACCAAATATGGGAAGGGGGGTACAAATGTTCAAATGGGGATATTGACAAGTAATGTAAGTCTAAATTATTACATCATTTTTTGAATATTTGCAATTTAATCAATGTACAAAAATTAAATAAGAATGCAAGATGCAAAGGAAATGTTTTGTATATGTATGAAAAAATATTATTTATGTAAAAGAGAAAAGAAAATAAAAATATATTATTTTTTTGAGTATTTTGAATTTAGGGCAAAAAACCCTAATTTTAATAAAATGGATATTAATTGGTTTAATACAAACATTTATTTATTATTTGTAAAAATAAAAATAAAATGAAGTATATCATGAAAAAAAGTATTTTTGTATCAAATATTAATAAAATAAAAAAATTCAAGTATTTTTATATTTTAACTTAAATATATTAATAAACATATATCCATATATACATTAATTTCTTAAATATGCATTATGTGCAAAATATTTAATATTTAATAAAATAAGTAAATAAAATAAAGTATTTTTTTATGGGAAATATTTTCAGAAGGTAAACAAAAATAAAAATTGTATTTACACTATTTTTTATATTTATTCTAATAATAGTATATATAATATTTATATACAAACAAAAGAAATAAATCAAATAAATATGCCATATATTCAAAAAAAGATGGAAAAATATTTTTATATTTTTTATATCATGAGAAAAAATAAACAAAGTCAATCAAAAAAGAAAAAAGTCAAAAAAAGTCAAAAATAAAGCAAATGGGCTCAGGGGGTGTAATAGCAAATATGTGGTGTGAATAAGAAAAAATTCCAGGCCCAGCCCAGAAGACCTGTCTTCTTCAACCTCTGAACAATATCCTTCAAGCAAACACGCGTTTTTTATCTCTGGATTCCTGGACTTTCAAGCAAAACTCATAACATGAAAAGTGTAGAGCATTAAGAGACGGTTTCAACCATGTAAAGAACTTGACCTAACTCTCTAAGATGAGGGAGAATTTCTTCTCCCCCAATTTCTGACCTAACTTTTCATCAATGTTCAGACATAAAATTCTCTAAGCACACGAAATATAAATGAAATCTAATCATATGAGCATGTTCAGGGCTATGATTGTGACATGTTTTCTTCACAAACCTAAAGCTAACAATGCCTAATAAGAGAGATAGAACTTCATGAATGTACCTGTTCAGTTGGAATCGAGCTTTGCAATGGAGGATGTTTCAGAGTGAAACGATGACTTGTATAGCTTCCTTGAAGTGTAAGGATGCTTTTCCAAGTCCTACTTTGTCTTGAAACTCCCTGAATCGAGCTAGTGAACTCCAACTGCAAAACAGAAAATTAAAAATGGTGAAGTGGCTTGGAGGTGTTACAGGTCAGGTTTCAAGTCATGGTTAGCTTGCATAGGTTGTAAGGAAGGTAGAGGAACAGGTTTGGGCAAGAATGCTTGAAGGGATTGAGAGATAACACTCAATCTGCAGGGGTTCCCCTGTTTGAGCAGTTTCAAGGTGATTAGGGCAATGGGAGTGTTTGAGAGGCCAAGGGCTCGTGTGTTAGCTTGAATATGTTCTATGGAATATGTTTGATAACTTCTTTCTTGTGTTTCTATGCTGAGATTGAAGTTGTGATAACTTATGCAATGTTACTTGAATTTGAAGCAAACAAAAGCAAGTTGATGGTTTAGGTCAGTAGGGGGCTTCCTAATGTGCTGCATAAACCTCTATTGATCAGTGTGTTATGCACATAATCTTGTGCCAAGCAGATCTTCTATGTACTTGTTGGATTTCTAATTTGACATAAAGCTACTTTATACAAAAATGGTCAATTTGCTTTATCCATTTTGGGATTAAACTTGCATACAATGCTTGCACTCAAAGAACAACATTTTGACACATTGAATATGCATTAATTATTGAGTATGGAATGGTTCAAGGACCTGTAATCAAGCATAAAGCAAGCTGAATTCAAATTTGCAAGATTATGAACATGTCTTAGTCAAGAACAAAAGTGAATTTTTGCCAACTTGTGAAATTTGAATCTCTCAAGTTATGAGGTTGTTTGAGGAGTTCTTGGACATTTTGGAAAGCTTGGAATGTGTACTACAATCCATCTTTGAAATGCAAGTTGAAATTCCAAGTGGAAGGGTATGAAAAATGGCCTTGAAGTGGGGTAGAAAACCTTGTCAAAATAGGTTAAAATTTCACTAAGTTAAAAATGGTTTAGTGCCCTTATTCAAAATACTGTAACTTGAGATACAAGCTTCAAATGAGAAAACTTTGTGAATCAAAGTTGTAGATTATGCAACAAGCTACAACTTTCATGTTTTGACTTTTGTTTGAATCCAAATGGATCTTGGTGAAAAGGTGGGGCAAAGTTGGGAAAAAATTAGGGTTTTTTATAACTTAGAAAAATTCTAAGTTATGAAAAATTCCATTTTCAAACCCTAATTTGCATTTTGTGATTTCTTGGTGAACAAGTTTCATGATTTGGCATGTTTTGATGAAAAATGAATCTTGACTCTTGATTTTGACCAAAAAGTCAAAGTTTGACTTTTCAGTGTACAGTCAAAATTGATCAATTGACTGGGAAATTCAACTGTCAATCTTGTGCACTTGGGATCTTTTGAGCTTGATGAATGTGTCAAGACCATTCCATTGAGTCCTTGAGTCCATATGTGATCTTGGTTTGCCATTGGCTAGGTCAAACAGTCAAAAATTACCTTTGTGCAGTCAAAACCCTAAAAATGACCATTTTGCCCTTTTGGTGATCTGATCAAATTTCTTGTGGAATTGTGATCCAAACTTGATCAAATGGTCCATATGAGTTCATAATGTTGATGTGGGTCAAAAATCATGAGTTTTGACTGTCAATTGGCCACAGTTGACTTTTTCCCCAATACAACTGATTTCTAGGTCAACTGTCCAATTGACTGGGCAAAACTTGGAATCAAGACTTGAAACTTGGTATGGATAAACTTGGGAGTCCAATATGAGACATGGAAGTCATCTTAGGCATTTTAGGCCAAAACATCCTTGGGCAAACACAAACCCTAATTTGAGTCCACAGTGCAAGGAGAAGTCTTGAGCAGAGGAAACCCTAATTGGATCTTGATCTTCAAAGGTCTTGTGATGAGAAAATGTTGAGGAAATGGGAGGGCAAATTTTGGGGTACAACAGTTGCCCCTGTTCAATCTTCTTGGACCTGAAGAGTTAGATTGGCAAGTTTGCCTTTCGTGACTCGAGGGTAAAAGGAGATTGGACACTAGAGTGCCCGGAAATTTGCACTCGCATGCTGGAGTCTCAACAATGTGGTGTCGGGAATGGGCTTATAGATGCCATTTGGAGAGATGGTGGATAGGGAGATGGGCTTATAGATGCCATCTGGAGATGTGACAGAAACTTGTCGGGAATGGGCTTATAGATGCCATTTGGAAAGTGTCGATCGCATAAGAGATTCCTTAGCGAGAACTTGTGTATTTGAGAAAGACGGATGTTTTCCTGGCTTGTTACAGGTGTTTGATCTTCAGTCTCCTTATGCAGATATGCCCTGGCTAGATACAGGAATCGAATCTACAATCGGTTTGCTCACAGATGTGCCCTGGAAGGATACAGGAGTCGAATCCGGAAATAGTCGTCAATAGATGTGCCCTGGCTGGATACAGGAATCGAATCTTCGAACTCTTCAGACGTGCCCTGGCTAGATACAGGAATCGAGTCTGGAGATGTTGTAGTTGATAGATGTGCCCTGGCTGGATACAGGAATCGAATCTTCGAACTCTTCAGACGTGCCCTGGCTAGATACAGGAATCGAGTCTGGAAACATGGTCAACAGATATGCCCTGGCTGGATACAGGAATCGAATCTGGCGTTGCGATAGTTGCTAGATATGCCCTGGCTGGATACAGGAATCGAATCTTCGAACTTTTCAGACGTGCCCTGGCTAGATACAGGAGTCGAGTCTGGAAACTGATCACTCTCAGATGTGCCCTGGCTAGATACAGGTATCGAATCTGGAATTGTGACAGTTGAAGGTAGTTGTTTTTGGGATTGTCTTTTTCCTGAAAAGGCAAAAAACATAAGTTGTATGCAATGTCATGATGTATGATATGCACGATGTCATGATGTTCAACATGAGATGCTGTTGTATGCACTTCATCATATATGTAAGCAAGATGTATGAAAATGTGAAATGTTTATGAATGTAATTTCGTCTTAGGAAAATAAATCCTTGACGAACGGTCGGGGAGCTGCTCCGTGGAAGAGGTACTTGGCCGAAGTTTATGAGAGGCCTGCTGAGGACTTTGATGATGGATTCCACTGGGGATAATGATGACAAACTCCGCTGGGGAACACCAAAGATAAAACTCCGCTGGGGAATACTAAAGATAGACTCCTGTCGGGGATTGAAAGAACCTTGCCGAAGGCGATCTTCCGTGGTTTTTAGCTGAGGATAACCCAGTTATAAGTCCTTGTGAGGAAATAACTCTAAATAAAACTCGGGAGAGACGTCCATACTCTGCAGGGGATAAGCTTCCAGAATCTACTGGGGATGAGCTTTAAGACCTGCCGGGGAATGTTGTGACTTTCTCAGGATTGACGGGGAGTCAACTCTGCTTTGAGGAAAGTATTGCTGAATCTTGTTTTACTCTGCGGGGAGTTGAGATGATTTGGCCACATTCTTCAGTTGAATCTACCTTGGTACCTTGGCGGACAAAACAACCAGACTGCATTAGACAACTTCACATTGCCCCTGTCTCTGATGTCACATGTAATCAATCTCTTGTTTCATGTGTAAACATTTACGAATCAGCAATTTTAATGTCAAATGCATATATAAAAAATGAACATTGGACGTTCTTCGCAAGGCAAAACAGAAAAAGGAAAACAAGGGTAATTTGTATGGACAAGTGAATTTGTATTGATTTAAACTTTGCCTGTGAATAGGCGTTTTTGTACAGGAGGCTGACATCCTAGTAAGAGGACGCCGCCAAATAACATAGAGTTTACAATTTGAAAAAGGAAACAAAACAACTATGTGAACAATCCCCCTGGGTTCCAACTCTGCTATCGCCTTTATGTCTTCGAACGTCTCATTGCTTTGCTGCCTAGTTGAAGATGAAGCTGATTGGTCGATGCCGAAATCTGAGCCAGATAGTTGATGCCGGATTCTGGATGCGAAGTGATCCAATGAGACATAGTGTTACGCTTTTATCCCTAACTTTTGCCTTGACCGCCCTTTCGGGTTTTCAGTCCACCGGGATACCCATTTTTCCCCAAGCCGCCCTTTCAGGTTTTCGACTTGCCGGGTGTACAGATTTTTATTCATTTCATCCCTTATTTTTGCCCGAACCCTTTTGGTTCGCCGGGAAGCCCTTATTTTTGCCTAGGTATGTCAACCTAGCGGGTCTTTTATTTATGCGTAGTATTTTTTCACTATGTCTGCATTGGCGGGGTGAGGAAGGTCGTCACCATCCATGGTGGTCAGGATCATGGCTCCTCCTGAGAACACACGTTTAACCACAAATGGCCCTTCGTATGTAGGGGTCCATTTGCCCCTTGGATCACTCTGAGGAAGGATGATTCGCTTGATTACCAGATCCCCAACTTGATATTCTTGTGGTCTGACCTTTTTGTTAAATGCCCTGATCATCCGTTTTTGGTACGTCTGACCATGACAAATAGCAGCAAGTCTCTTTTCATCAATAAGGTTTAGCTGGTCAAGTCGTGTCTGGATCCAATCATCTTCATTCAGATCTGCATCCTTCATTATCCGGAGAGAGGGTATTTGCACTTCGATTGGTAAGACTGCCTCCATACCGTAGACCAAGGAGAAAGGAGTTGCCCCGGTTGACGTCCTGGCTGACGTACGGTACCCATGTAGAGCGAACGGTAACATCTCGTGCCAATCTTTATAAGTCACTGTCATCTTCTGCACGATTTTCTTAATGTTCTTATTGGCTGCCTCTACAGCCCCATTCATCTTCGGCCGGTAGGGAGAAGAATTGTGGTGCTGTATCTTGAATTGTTCACAGAGTTCAGTGATCATTTTGTTATTGAGATTGGTACCATTGTCCGTAATGATTCTTTCTGGGACGCCATACCGACAGATCAGATTATGCCGGATGAAACGTGCCACGACGCTCTTGGTTACTGTGGCGTAGGAAGCTGCCTCAACCCACTTCGTGAAGTAATCGATCGCCACCAAGATGAAGCGATGCCCATTGGATGTCGTCGGTCGGATCTCACCGATCATATCGATGCCCCACATTGCAAAAGGCCAAGGTGCCGTTAGGACGTTCAGAGGAACCGGAGGGATATGCACCTTGTCAGCATAGATCTGGCATTTATGACAAGTTCGGGAGTGTTGGTAACAATCGGCTTCAATTGTGGACCAGAAATATCCTGCCCGAAGGATTTTCTTAGCCATGGTGTGTCCACTGGAATGTGTTCCAAATGTGCCTTCATGCAGTTCTATCATGATTTTCTCTGCTTCAGCCTTATCCACACAACGTAGCAGAGTTGAATCGTGATTCCGTTTGTAGAGAATGTCGTTGCTGAGGAAGAATTTTGCAGCAAACCTCCTCATGAACTTCTTATCATTGATAGACGCACCTTCAGGGTATTCCTGAGCTTCCAAGTACCTCTTCACCTCATGATACCAGGGTTTTTCAATCACCTTCTCAGCCTCGAGCTCACAGCAGTACGCCGGTTCATCCAACTTCCAGATTATGATTCGGGGAGTCTCATTGTCCCATTTAACTTTGAACATTGAAGACATCGTAGCCAGTGCGTCCGCTAGCTGATTCTCCTCTCTAGGGAAGTGCTCAAAAGTTATTTCTTCAAAGTGGGGGAGCAAGGTCGACACATACTCCTTGTAAGGAATAAGATTCGGGTGTTTCGTATCCCACTCGCCTTTGATCTGATTGATCACGAGAGCGGAATCTCCGAAGACACTTAGAAATTTGATCCTTAAGTCGATTGCAGCTTGTAAACCCATGATACATGCCTCATATTCTGCCATGTTGTTGGTGCCGCTGAAACATAATCGGGCGGTGAGGGGAGTATGAGTTCCTTTGGGAGATATGATTACAGCACCGACGCCGTTACCCAAAGCATTGGAGGCTCCATCAAAATGCATAGACTATCGGGATCCTTCCTCAGGTCCTTCATCCGGTCCAGGTACTTCACAGTCAGTTACCACCATGATGTCTTCGTCCAGAAAATCAAAGTTCAATGATTGGTAGTCGTCCACAGGTTGGTGTGCCAAATGATCCGCCAGTACACTTCCCTTAATTGCTTTCTGAGTTGTATACTGGATATCATATTCTGTTAAGATCATTTGCCATCTCGCTATTCTTCCAGACAGAGCGGGCTTTTCAAATATGTACTTAATGGGATCCATTTTTGAAATCAATAAAGTAGTGTGAGTCAGCATATACTGTCTCAGCCGGCGAGCAGCCCATACAAGAGCGCAACAAGTTTTCTCAAGCAGTGAGTAACGAGACTCACAGTCGGTAAACTTTTTGCTCAAGTAATAAATAGCGTGCTCTTTTCGGCCAGACTCGTCATGCTGCCCCAGCACGCACCCCATTGAATTGTCCAGCACTGTCAAGTATAATATCAGAGGTGTTCCTTCCACCGGTGGCATAAGAATGGGTGGCTCTTGGAGATATTCCTTTATCTTTTCGAAGGCAGCCTGACATTCATCATTCCAGCGTACTACTTGATCTTTCTTCAGTAATTTAAAGATTGGCTCACAAGTAGCAGTCAGATGTGAGATGAATCGGGCAATGTAATTCAGTCGTCCTAGGAAACCTCTGACTTCCTTCTCTGTTCTGGGAGTCGGCATCTCTTGTATGGCTTTTACCTTGGCAGGGTCCACCTGAATACCCTTATCACTTACAATGAAACCTAGCAATTTTCCGGACCTCACCCCAAAGGTGCATTTGTTGGGATTCAACCTTAGCTTGTACAACTTGAGTCGGTCAAATAACTTCCTCAGGTGGTCAAGGTGCTCCTCCTCAGTTTGAGACCTTGCAATCATGTCATCAACGTATACCTCAATCTCATGATGGATCATATCATGAAATAAAGCAACCATGGCACGTTGATAGGTTGCCCCAGCATTTTTCAATCCGAATGGCATGACCTTATAACAGAAGGTGCCCCACTGAGTCACAAATGTAGTCTTCTCCATATCTTCTGGAGCCATCTTGATTTGATTATACCCTGAAAAACCATCCATGAAGGAGAACACCTTGTGTTGAGCTGTATTGTCAACAAGGACATCAATGTGAGGTAGGGGGAAGTCATCCTTGGGGCTGGCCCTGTTCAGATCCCTGTAATCAACACACATTCTGACTTTACCGTCCTTCTTCGGTACTGGCACCACATTGGCAACCCACTGAGGGTAAGAAGTCACTGCAAGGAACCCGGCATCAAACTGTTTCATAACCTCGGCCTTGATCTTTTCAGACATCTCTGGACGCATCCGTCGGACTTTTTGCTTTACCGGAGGGCAATCTTCCTTGGTTGGTAGGTGGTGAACTACAATGTCGGCATCCAAACCTGGCATATCTTCATAGCACCAAGCAAAAATCTCCATGTAGTCTTGTAGCATCTGGATCAATCGTTGCTTCACTCTGAGCTCTAGATTGGCACCAATCTTGACCTCTTTCCTATCTGTCTCAGTACCCAAGTTGATTGTCTCCATCAGCTCTTCATGTGGCTGAATAGCTCTCTCTTCCTGGAGTAGCAGTCTTGCAAGTTCACCAGGCACTTCGCAATCATCTTCACCTTCGTCTTCGGCCAAGTTGATCGGATTTTCGAAGTCATAACTGGCGGTAGCAGAGCTGTTACCAGTGAGATCCAGAGTGGATTGAAACCTGTATAAGTGAGTGTGTGTAAATATAGCTGTTTTGCAATATATATAACACAGAAAGGAAAAGAGCACAAGATTTGAAATGCAACAAACGTCCAATGTTTTGATTGATGATATATGAAAATGTCATACAAAAAGCCCTCACAAATGGAGCTACGATGCCCCGGGTAGGACACCGAGCCAACAAAGTTTTAACATATTGTTTGTTACAAATTGGAAATCAAAAGAAATTAATTACTGCGTGACAAATGTGATAGGGGTAAAATCCTTTGCCGTCCAGTTGCTTGGTTCGTCGCTGGTAGTCGGGTAGATCCAACTGTCAAACTCTGCTTCCTCTACATCCTCCTCGATAGCATTTACCCTCGAGCTGGAGATAAACACCGGAGCCTTTCTGACCTTCTCTTTGCGCACAGCCCTCTGAGCCTCTGCAGTAAAGCCCAGCCCAAACTTGTCGTTCTTCTGAGTGAAGTCAGGAAGCTGACCCCAGTTTGCACAATTGCCTTTCTAAACCACAGCCCGGGCATCCCTTAGGGAAGCCATCTTCAAGGAAACATTCTCTTCGACTATTGCTTCTGCTGCTGCTGAAATTGGATGCACCTCCTCGAAATGCTGAAAGGGGGTTTCAATAAACTCCCTGTCCATCTCAATGTACCTGAAGGAATTCAAATGGCTCACCATATACTCCTCTTCTCCTTGCACAGTGACGATCTTCCCCCTGACGGGATACTTCAGCTTCTGGTGCAAGGTGGAGGTCACTGCCCCAGCTTTATGGATCCAAGGTCGACCCAGTAGACAAGAGTACGATGGACGTATATCCATCACATAAAAAGTAGAGTCAAACACTTGAGAGCCCACACGAATAGGGATGTCAACCTCTCCATGAACCATCCTTTTGGAACCGTCAAAGGCCCTGACGATGATATTGCTGGGCTTCAGTTCTAGGCCTTCATAATCCAAACGGTCTAAAGCCTTTTTCGGTAGAACATTCAAGGAGGAACCAGTATCCACCAATACATGCGCCAGAGTAGTGCCCCTGCATTCAATAGAGACATGCAGGGCATCATTGTGGTCTCTTCCCTTCGCGGTCAGGTCAGCATCTGAAAAACCCAAGCCATTGTCTGCTGTCAGATTTGCTACGCAATCAGTGAACTGGACTGCAGACGTTTCTTGCGGCACATGAGTCGTCTTGAGAAATGAGATCAAGGCCTTAGCATGGGCCTCGGAGCATAGCAATAAGGAGAGCATGGAGATCTTGGAGGGCGTATGCCCCAGCTGCTCGACAACATTGAAATCACTCTTCTTTATTATTTTCAGGATCTCCTCCACTTCTTGTTGGGAGGCCTCAGCATTTATAGGTAACGGTGCCTCCATCCGGGCAGGCTCTTCTTCAATCCCTTTGCCCCGAGCATTAGATGACTCGGCGGCAGGGGAAACAACTTTATCAGCAACAGTAACAGGTACACTTGTAGGTGTTATAAGGAGGGGTTTTCGAATAGCGGGCGGTGCAATGTCAGGCGAGAAGAGCCTGCCACTGCGGGTGACCTTGGCTGGACCAGTGATATCGCAGATACTGGCGCCAGTGTCGAATTCTTGTTTGATTCCATTCACATACACGTCCGCCCCATAATGCCAGGGGACAGCTTTATCAGACACGTAGGGGAGAGGCCCCGAAACAGTAATAATCATAGGTGCAACAGTCATGATTTGAACAGGCTTCTTTGGGAGAGCCTTGATTGGATTGTTAAAGATGGTAACCACAGAAACTTCCTTTACCGGAATCAACTAAACAGCAGACTTCTTAAACAGAATCTCCTTGCTATCCATTAGGCTTTGGACGCCTAACCTTAGCAAGGGACAACCAGATAGGGAAACAGCACAGAACAGGCAACCTTCACCGCAACCCGGAAATAAACCGGCCCGCAGTAGGTTCTTCTTGACGGTCTTCAGAGGGGTGACAACTTCATCTACCGAAACAACATACATTTCTTCCTCAATGGCATTTACTCTATGCTGGGGCATAGGAGCAGTTACAACATTTGGTCTCTCCGGCGCTTCAAACTGAATTTCCTTTGCGTCGATCAGATCTTGCACTTTGTTTCTCAAGGCCCAGCAATCATCAGTAGTGTGCCCGGGACTATCAGAATGATAAGCACACCGGGCATTTGGGTTATATTTAGGAGACGCAGTGTTAACGACCTTAGGAGCTTCTTTGAGGGTCACCAGGTTGGTGGATAACAGTTGGGGTAAAATTTGAGATAAGGTCATACTCAGTCGGGTATATTGCCTCTTGGGCCTTTCGCTTCTTTGTTGATTGTACTGCTGAGGAGCAGCAACAGGTTTTGAGATGACCAAAGCATTGATGGCTTGGCGACTTTCGGGCTTGACTTGTCTTCTAGTACCATAGACGGCACTTGCTTCTTTCTTAAACGGCCTCTTCTCAGCACTTGTGGAGGCAGCCTTTTGTATCTTGCCTGACCTGATGCCAGCTTCAATTCTTTCTCCCGTCAATATCAAATCTGTAAACCCAGCGGAGGAGTTACCAACCAAATGATTGAAAAACGGACCAGACAACGTCCCTAGAAACATATCAACCAGCTCACGATCGGTCAATGGAGGCTGCACCCTGCCAGCCAAATCTCTCCATTTTTGAGCGTACTCTTTGAACCCCTCACCCGTTCCTAGAGACATACCCTGAAGTTAGGTACGCGTAGGAGCGAGATCAGAATTGTATTGGTATTGTCTGTAGAATGCGGTTGCCAAATCTTCCCAGTGTCGGATGCTAGTTCCATCTAGTTGGTAGAACCATTCAAGCTGTGACCCCGAGAGGCTATCTTGGAAGAAGTGAATCCAGAGGTTCTTATCCGCCGTGTAAGGTTGGATCTTCCTTACGTACGACCTCAGATGCAGCTTTGGGAAGGAGACCCCATCATACTTGGCGAAGGCAGGCGCCTTAAACTTGTGTGGAATTACTACCCCAGAAGATAACCCCAAATCTCCGAAATCCAGCCCCGGCACATTCTGAATTTCCATGGCGCTTAAGCGGTCCTCCAATTGCTTGTATCTGTCAGCAGCAGGCGGGTATTGTTCGTCGTTATAGTCCGTCTCGTTGTCGGAGACTGCGGGACTAGGAGCTCCTCCCCCTTGGGGACTGTTTTTCTCAGCAGAAGAAGTAGTTGGATCAGCTTCATTATGGAGTGTGTTCCCAAATCTGCGTCCGGTGTTGAACAATGCAGTCCTATTTTTCTTCTTCTTCTTCAGGAGTAGAGTCTTCAACTCTTGCTGACCTTGGGCCAGGCTTAGGACCATCTCTTGAAACTGTGCATTTTGGGCCTGAAGGGCCTTGATTGCTTGCTCACTGGAGGAGTCTGGATTCATGATGACTGTGCACACAAACAGCGAAGAAAATTAAGCAACCTGTGAGATAGGGTACCTGCTATGCATATGGTGCAATGGAATGCGTATGTATGCAATGCATTCAAGGATTTAGAATATTCAAAACTTGTTGTAGACAAAAAAGAACGCACATTATATTAATAAGGAGAAATTCGTTAGTACATAAATGCCCCATGGGCCAAATATTACAAAATGACTCCTTAAGGCAAAAAAACATTGTGCATCCTCTTTGGTGCGATGTAGGTGTTGAGATTCCTCTCCTCGTGCAGTAGGCGGGTGAGTTCCAGGACCTTCTTTTCACTAGCATGTAGACTGGTCTCAAGAGAATTCCGTTCTTCCTTAAGCTGGATCCAGCTCTTCTGCATCTCTTCCCAGGACGTGGGCATGTCAGGATGTTGAATGGTGTAGGACACCTCTCCTTCCAAGACTGGTTCTTTGATCACAGGGAGCATATGAGGATAAGGCATCACTAACTTCTGGGAGCGGGCTCGTACCCACTTGAGATAAGGTTCCAACGAGATGGAGTTCCTGTGCCCCAGTGTCTTGCTGTCTATCCTACTTGGCATCCTCCAAGCTCTGATAAATCTCTGACGAAGTCCTTGAGTATCGTTGTCGAAGTCAAAAACTATGCTAGGAATTAACATGTCATGAGGGCCATCCCTCCGAGCATAACCAAACTGTCTCCAAGCCAGGCATGGGTTGTAAGTAATACCTCCTTTGATTCCAAATAAAGGAACATTAGGGTACTCCCCGCAACGATCAATGATAGTGGCGTCTTCCCTGGACCTAGGGCACCAATGTATATCTGCATGCGTGAGAGTCATTAACCGTTGTGACCATCTCAAACCTCGCTCGTTCTTCAAAACTGATTGTGGAAGGTGCGAAATAAACCACCTTCCCAGGAGAGGAGTGCAACACATAAGGACACCCCTTCTTCTCATGGTTCGAGTGTAACATGAGTGAAGGATGTCCCCCAGCAACGTAGGTATAGGATTCCTGGTCATGAAGATCTGGACAGCACTGATATCAATAAGCTGATCTGGGTTAGGGAATAACACCAAACCATAGACAAGGAGGGCCATAATTTCTTCAAAAGCTTGTAGGTCAAGGGAGTTCCAACATTCTTGAGCCTTCTTGAACAGAAACCTGGCTAAGAACCCTTTGATACCACTTCTAACTTCCCAATGTCCCTTGAGGTCAGATGGTTGTAGGTGCAAGGCTTTAGCAATCTCTTCAAGCTTGGGTTCCTCTTCCGTACCGTTGTAGGGTAGTTGATCAAGGATAGGGACTTTCAGAAGTCGGGAGAACTCTTCTAATGTAGGTACCAATTGATAATCCGGAAAAGTGAAACAGTGATGCAGAGGGTCAAAGAACTGGAACAGGACCTTTATCAAATCTTCCTCAATGTTGGTGTTAACCAAGCTGATGAGTCTTCCATGTCTCTCACTAAATGAAGAATTCTCAGGAATCCTGGATATAAGCTCCTTAAGCTGAGGAGGGATCCTTACAAGACTGACTTGAATTGTCTTTCTACGAACAGTTTCCATGTCCTGTAAAACAAGAACAAAGATGAAGATTCGAAACCCTTGAAATGGTTAGTCAATGCACATGATGTTGTATGATGCCATGATGTTATGATTAAATACACCACAAATATTTACAAAGGCAAACATGGTAAGGCACACAAGTCACACAAGACAATCCCTTAGGGTTTAGGCCTGCATGGGGTCTGGGTATTACCCTCTTGAAGTTTGGTGGGCTCAACCTGTCCTATTAGAAGTAACCGGGTTCTAAAGGTCCCAATATCACTGGATTACTTTCATTGTTCATCGTTTCGATTTAGCCACTAAACTGGCGACCGAAATATCCCAGGAAAGCAACCCTCAATTGAGTGTAGTATCGAGTATCAACCAACCTCGGACTGCACCAAAGTCAGTTATCTCACTACCCTAAAAAGGCCAAGATGGTTCAATTAAGGTTCCTAAGGTCAGTTGATGCTTCATGACACCACGCGGCGGCCCCGTACTCTCCTTGACTGAAATCAAGGGTTACCGGTACACACCAAAGTGCCACATCAACGTAGCAGACTGCTTCAACCATGTCGGTATACCCCGCACAGTTCCCTCACAGCCTTGTTGCTACTTTCTAAGAAGGTATCCCAAGATCCGGGTTAGGATCTATAAAACTCCGATACAAAGCCCACAAATGTAAAAGCAAACAAGAAAATCAATTGAAAACAAAGGTGATCTAAGCCTTAAGGTTACTCCACTTTTAAATTCTCCCCAGCAGAGTCGCCAGTTCTGTGGTACGGTGGGAGAACTGACTAGTGTTTTGCGTTTGTATTCGCAAATGTTGCGGTTAGCAAGAGTCGCCACCGACTTTTTATTTTATCCTAAAGGAAAGGTTAAAAAAAGCACATCATAAACCTTTTGAGATTTTTCTTGGGTTCGGGGGGTAGATTATGAAAAGGGAAGGTATTAGCACCCTTTTCATCCATGGTTATCCATGGGCTCTTAGTTACTTGGTTTTTTAGATCACTTGCCTTGTTTTTCGATTGCTTTGAAAATGGTGTGTGTGTGGGTGCTTTTTGAAAATGTTTTGGAAAAAGATGCCTTGTCTTAGGCAACTAATGTATTTGACTCGTGATTGAGTGTTTTACAAAAGTGTGGATCTTTTCGAAAAGATGTTTTCAAATGTTTTTGAGAGTTTGTTTGAAAGTGTTGTGGATTGTGGTTTTTGAAAAGAAGGCAAGTGTTTTTGCAAGTTTGATCTCAAGTAACTAAGAGTTTTGTCTACCCTATTGTACTCAAAGGTTTTTGTTATGTTTTAACCCTTTTTAACAATTTTGTTCCACCATTGAATTTGGTGGACAATCTTGCGTTTAGGAAGTTTATTCGGGACGGGCGCGGGTCATCGTATGGACCATGAATGCAATAGTGCCAAGTGTCTTTGGCAATTTACTTTGAAGGGACTATGATCATTCCGTTTAGGCAACACTTTGAGACTTATGATCATTTGATTCTGTTTTGCCAAAGATACTCGACGTGCAAGCATGGCCCATTTTGGAAGGCAACATGTGGGATTACCCTAGGGGGTGTAAGTGTGATTGTGTATTGATTACATGTATTTGTCTTGTATTAGGTTATCTAGCGTTTGATTTTATGCACATACAAACCCTAGGTCTAACCATGGTATAATTGGAAAACTGTAAATTGCGGAAATGTAAAATCTACGCTATTACAAAATAGTGTCCGGGAGTGGGGGTATAAATGTACGAATGGGGATGAGACTTATAGTATCCAAATAAGTTACAACCAAATCGAATGCGTGATCAAATGTAAATATCGAATATACAAATATAAGATAAACATGTGTATAGGGCAATGTGAATGTATTTTGTGTAAGTGTAAGTGTAAGTGTGAGATGTATATGTATTGTGTGTAATTATTTACAGGCGCGATATGTGAAATTGAAGCGTATTAGGGTTTTTGACCTAGATATGTATTTTAGCAAATCTTTGATTTGTATATTTAATTATGTACAAAAAGAAAAATGTTCAAGTTTTAATTAAGAAATGTATCTTTATTTATTTATATACAAAAAAAGTATTTTAATCAAATGTTTGTGAAGTTTAATATTAGAGAAAAAATGTATTTTGTCTATTATGTACAAATAGTATTAAATGTCCAAAATTAAATTATGTATGTTTAAAAAAGATATTTTTAAATTATTATGTACAAAAGTAAATTAATTGAAAGAATAAAAAGAAGTATTTTCAATTTTTAATTATATGATAAAAAGGTATTTTATTATTTGTATGATTTTGTAATAAAAAAAGAGTGTTTATACAATTATAAAGAAAAGAGGTTAGTGTTTTAAAATTAATTAAATTAAGTATAGAAAAGAAAGTTTTAATTAGATAAAATATGTTTTTCTTTTTTAAGTATTAGTATTAATGTGATTTTTGTAAAGAATAAAAGAAAATGTTGTTTTATAATAAAAAGAAATTTGATTTGTGTTAATATGGAACGTTTTTGTTGAAAAGAATTAGGATCATGGGCTTTAGAGAGAATCAGAATGGGCAAAGCCCATGGTTTTTGAAACGAATTTAGGGTTAGGTTTTGTTAGTTCAGTTTGGTAACGAAGGTTTTAGGGTTTGAGACGGCGCCGTTCGTATGTTCGTCTTCTCCGTTCTTCTTCATCTCCCTGAATGCTGAATGTAATGCCTATTCCAAATGCCGAGCCACCCCAACGCCACCTCCGGTTCCGCTCATCTCCGTGGTTGGACCAAACCTAAACGGACAGGGTAACGATCTCACCTTCTTTATGCATTAGGGTTTTCACTCTTCTTTGCATGCTTAGTTTGACTTATAATTTCACACGTTTATTATTGTTTGTTTTTTTTGAGATTTGAGAAAAAAGGAACGAAAAGCTACCTTAATCCTGGGGGACGGAGAAAGAGGAATCAGAACTGGAGGCGTTGAGGCGGAGGCCCGGTGAAGGGAATGCGTGATGAGAGCTCTCTTGATGTCCCTGGTATCTTTATTTGATTGATATTTTTTTGCCTATGGTTTTGGTGATGATCTTAACTGAGAAACCCTCTTGAATTTGCTTCTTTATCTCTTCTACTGCCACTGTATATTTGCGTGCTTGTTGCTTATGTTGGATGCTGTGATTTTGATGATGATGTTCTGAATGATTTTGAATGTTTTAGAACATTTGCTGCCTTGCCTATGATGAAGCTTGCTTCTGAGGCCCTTGATGCTTTTGAATCGTTGTTGCTGGACGAACTTTCTCTTCTTCTCTCGTGTTGCCTATGTGTTGATTGGGATATGCTTCTTGTTTGACTGCCTTATTGCCCAGTGATGTGTACACTGAGGGCCTGATGGGTTTGCCTTGATATTGCCTCTGAATGATTTTGAATGCTTTAGAACATTGCTGCCTTGGTATTGCCTTGAATGTTGGAGAGGTTCTGAGATTTCGCCCAATGATGTTATACTGAGGGCTAGGGGTTTTGACACTGAGTTGCTTGGATTGAAGGGTTTTTGGTTATGGCAGATTTGGAGATTTTACAGTATAGTCTCTTTGCATATGCTGTATGTTTTGTATATTTGTGTGTTTGTAGGTTTGGGTTTTTGAACAGGGTGATGGCTTATCAGTTTTATGTGGTTAGGCAGCTTGTTATGTTGAGGTTTTTTCAGGCTCTGAGTTTGGTAGTGCAGTAGGCTTGAAGTTTGAGTTTTTTGTGTTTGATAAATTGTGAGGCTTGATGCAGGTTCTGATTAGGCTTGTATGCTCTTCAGCAGGTTTTTGTTTTTTTTTCTAACTGTGTTGTACTGGCTTTTGAGGTTGAGCTGATGCAGTAGGTTTTGTGTTTTTGGTTGATTGTTGATGGCCTAGCAGGTTATCAGTTTGAAGCTTAGAGGCTTCAGCTCAGCAGGTTTTAGTCCTTTTGAGTTTTTGTGTCTTGAACGTGATCATGGGCAGGTTTGATGGTTTTTTGACAGTTTGTATATTTTCTCTCTTCTTGCTATGCTGAACTGAGTTGTACTGGCCTGTGTATCTTTTCTGTGTTATATCTTTTCTCCTTCTTCTGCCTAAGCCTAAACCTGCCTATGCTGCTTTATCTCTCTTCTCTTCCATAGTACAGTTTTAGAATTTAATATGATTATTATTCTGTACTTTCTGAAGGGGCCTATTCTGATGGGAAATGATGAAAAAGATTTTAGTTGCTTGCATACCACTTCTCTGCATCTTCATCCAGCTTTTGTGCTTTTATTGATATCCTTCCAAAATCCTTCTTTGACAGCTTTTGAGTACTTGTGACAGCAAATTGTACTTCCTTGATTTTTTTTTCTTTGATATCTTTTGAGTGGACTTTGGCATTTGATAGGAAGTGGGAATTGGATTTTTCAGTTTAGTTTGAATTGGAAGTTAAGATTCTATGCAGCTTGAATTTTGGAATTTATGCATTTAACATTTTCATTCATGAATAAAAATCTTCCCTCTCTGTGAACCGGGAGAAATCCCGTGATTTGCAGAGAGGGTCAACTGATCCCAGTCAGTGGCCTCTAATGATGAGCAAATTTTAACTGTCTTTTCCAATTTAATGCTTTCTGACTTTTCTCCTTTCTTTTTGCAGATAAAAAATGGAGTCACCGGAGCGAAGTGAAGAATGAAGAATATTAGAAATAGGATAGTTTTTATTTTATGTAATATTTAAATTAATGTAAATTATTGTTTGTAATTTAAATTATAAACAACAATTTGTACAAATAATTCAAATATCAATAAAAATCTAAATTATCCAATTAATTCTATTTTTCTTTATTGTTTATTTATTTATTTAAAACTCTTTGAATTAAAACAATTGAAAAATAAATTTCAATCATTCAATTTTTAGAATAATAAATAACTTAAATAAAAACAATATTGATCAATTAAACCTGTCTCTTCCAATATCCAAAGCAAAGCAGTAGTCAACCAAAATAAACTGATCAAGCGCATTCCATAAACACTGTGAATCCAATACTGCATACTGTATTTGACTGGCCCAAACAAAACGAACTGAATTCAAACCACTGTCTCTTTTACTCATTAAATCAAGATAACGCGAATTTTAACCCGCATCTCGGAATAAACCGCAAAGTGCTGTGGAATTTAAACTCTTCTGAGAATATGCCCATAAAACCCTTAATTCCTGATTAAATGCCAAATAGCGTTCGCCTGATCAAAATTGAACCAAAAATCATCCAAAACCCTAAACCAATTGTGAAACAATCCAGAGCTCTGAAAATCAGTAAAAACCCTAATTTTGCTTGACTGACAAGAAAAGTCCGTTTGTCCGATTCTTGAGCCAGTTTGAAAGATTAGAAAAGGTTTGAAGCTGAGATTTCTTGGGGAAAAACGCGAGGGCAAATTTTGGGGTACAACATTTCCCAATGCTTAGTTTGTTTTGAAGTGGCCAGAATCGTGCTACAAAACTCAACCTGCAAAGCTTTCAAACAAAAATGGTGAACACTGTAAATGGAGTTACAATTGGCAATGGAGGTTTAGGATAGTTTGAGTGAGTTGAATGGAAGGTATTGGAACAAGTTTGAGGCAAAACACACGAGGCAAAGTGAAGATGGAAGTGATTCTGCAGGGCTTGCCCTGTTTTGCAAGAAAATGTGGTTTTTGAGTATGAGGAGGTTTGAGAGGTCAAGGGCTCATGCTTCTGGCTTGCAAGGATGTGTGAAACTTGTTTGAAAACTTTTCTTAAGTTCAATATATCAGATGTGTGAGTTATGAGCTTTTGGCCATTTGACTTGTTTTGAAAGCAAAGATGTGAAGTGACCAAGCTATGGCCTGTACAGGCTAGTTACAAGCATGCTCAAGTTGGTGTACTATGCCTGAGATTAGGGAACTTGTTTGCTGCAAGGAAAAAAGTCCAAGGCTCAAGAAAATGCAATTTGACATAAAGTGGCCTTTTATGAAAATGGAAGTATGACCTTTATGCTCAAAATGGAAATGTTCATTGTACAATGCTCTCTTGATCAGAACAATGCCAATGTCCAATGTATTTGCATTCAATTTTTTAGTGTAAATTGGTTTAGAGGCCTGTAATTATGTACTAAGCTAGTTTGGTCAGATTTTCAACTTGGTATGAACATGTATTGGCCATGGTTACAAAGTGAGTTTTTGCCAACTTCAAGCATTCGATTCTCCCTAACTATAAATGTGTTTGAGGAGTTATTGGACAATTTGGAAATCTTGCAACATGTAATATAATCCATATTTGAAATGAAACTTAAGAATCCAAGTGGAACTATGTGAAAAATGGCCAAGAAGATGGGTCAAAATCCTGCCTAAACTAGGGCAAAATGTCTAAGTTAAAAGTTTTAGGGACCCTTGTTCCAAAAATCATAACTTGAGATCCAAGCTTCTTTTGAGAAAACTTTGTGAATCAAAGTTGTAGACTTTGTGATGTAATACAACTTTCATGTTTTAAGTTTTCTTTGAATCCATTTGCATCTTGGTGAAAATGTGGGACAAAGTTAGGAAAAATTAAGAAAATTTCATAACTTAGAAAATTTCTAAGTTATGAAAATTTTCCATTTTAAACCCTAATTTGCAATTTTGGGTTCTTGATGAACAAGTTTCATAATTTGACATGTTTTGATAGAAAATGACTCTTGGCACTTGATTTTGACCAAAAAGTCAAAGTTTGACTTTTCAGTATACAGTTAAATTTTGATCAGTTGACTGAAAAATTCATCTGTCAATCCTATGCATTTGAGATCTTTTGAACTTGTTGAATGGGTAAAGATGTTGTCATTGAGTCCTTGAGTCCATGGTTGAGCTTGATTTTCCATTGACTAGGTCAAACAGTCAAAAATTGCCTTTGTACAGTCAAAACCCTCAAAATGACCATTTTGCCCTTTTGGTGATCTGATCAAATTTCTTGTGGAATTATGATCCAAACTTGATCAAATGATTCATATGGGTTCATAATGTTGATGTGGGTCAAAATTCATTAGGTTTGACTGTCAATTGGCCACAATTGACTTTTTCCCTAATACAGTTGATTTCTAGGTCAACTGTCCAATTGATTGGGCAAAAATTTGATTCAAGGCTTGAAACTTGGTATGGACAAACTTGTGAGTCCAACATGAAGTATGAAAGTCACTTTGGGCATTGTAGGTCAAAACATCCCTGTGAAAACTCAAACCCTAATTTAGGTCAACAGTGCAAAGAGGTGTCTTGAGCAGAGCAAACCCTAGCTGGATCTTGAGTTCCAAGAGTCTTGTGATGAGAAATGTTGATGAAATAAGAGGGAAAATTTTGGGGTACAACAGGATGGCTTGGGAGTCTTGAAACTGTCTGGAAGTATCAAAACAGATTACCACTTTTCTTTGATTTTTTCAAGTTTGGTTCTCTTTCTACACGCCTCTAAACCCTGTTGTTTTTGGCTGCAATTGTACACTATATACCACTGATTGAATTAGGGTTGCAATTGTGATCTCAATCTTTGTCCATTATGATTTGTGATCTTGATTTGATTTCCATGAAATTCCTTCCAAAATAGGCCAAGGTCAATCTTTTTGTGCCCACCTATGCCTTGCATAAATTGATTCACTTGCTAGATGGATATGGGACCAACTCAAAACAAGTGCATAAAGTTAGGCCCATTTGACAAAAATTGCAATTTGAGGCACTTTTGACTTTTGACAATTTTGTAAAAAAGGCCAACTTCACCAATGCATAACTTCCTCAATTTTGAATCTTTGAAGGTGTTCTTGAACTTTTTAGAAAGCTTGAGATGTCCTATAAGCAACCCTTTTGGTATCATTTCAATTGAGTCTTCCATGTTCATGTATGAAGCTTTGACAAAAAAGGTGTTTTTGTTGACTTTTCAAAATGACCTATAATGTCCAAATTCATAACTTCCTGTGAGTTCATATTTTGAACTTGGGAGATGAAGATGAATGGTAGGTAATTTCATCCTATTAAAAATTAGCTTTGGATGGGTTATTTCTCATAAAGTATGAGAAAGTTATGTTTGGTCAAAGTTGAGTTGACTTTTCCTACAAAACCCTAATTTAGCCACTTTTGGGTTTTGATGAATTGTCAACAATCCTTGATGAATCATGATCAACCCTTGATCAAATGATGAATGATACTTCAAAATGATGATGTTGACCAAAAATCTTGAAGTTTGACTGTATGTGGGCCACCGTTGACTTTTGCCCTAGCATAGTCGATTTTCAGGCCTTTGAGCAATTGACTGAGCAAACTTCCTCTGCAGGGCTTGAAACTTGACATGGATGATATTGAGAACATATTAGGACAATGGTGAGCATTTTGGATCCCTTGAACTCAAGTATCTTGATGCAGCATGAAACCCTAATTTGAGGTAGACTGCCTTAGGAGAGAGTTTGTCTGGTCAATCCTTGGTCTTGCTTGAGCAGTTTGAGCATCTTTCTTGAAATGTTTTGAGAAATATGGGAGGGAAAATTTTAGGGTACAACAACTGCCCCTGTTCAATCTTCTTAAACCTGAGGATGTAGATTGGCTTTTCTGCCTTTCGTGATCCGAGGGTGGAAGATGATTGAACACTAGAGTGCCCAGAAATTTGCACTCGCATGAAGTGGTATTTGTCTTGTGATGTAGGGAATGGGCTTACATATGCCATTTGGAAATGAATGACAGGATATGGGCTTAAAGATGCCATCCGAAGGAGTGTCGATCGCATAAGAGATTCCTTAGCGAGAGCCTGTATATCGGTTGTTGAGGAAGACTAAGCTGGGGAATACTGGTCTCTGTTTTGAGAGAAATGGAATTTTAGGAGCTTCGGTCGTCCGTTATTCTACTGGGGAATCGTCTCTTAGTTGATGAGGTGAAAATGAACTACTATCTGGTCGTAATCCAGGCTTCATAGTGATAAGACCGACTGCTATCTGGTCGTAATCCAGACTTTACAGTGATAAGACCGACTGCTATCTGGTCGTAATCCAGGCTTTACAGTGACTTACTGGGGAGATGAGATTAAACTTGCTATCCGGTCGTAATCCAGACTTTGCAATTTCTCGATTCTTATCTGGCCATAATCCAGGCTTCAAAAGGAATTAAGTTGTTATCCGGTCGCATCCGAGCTTCAACTTGAATTTAGGGCACACTAATATTTGGTCGACTCCAGGCTTCTTAGTATTTGTCCAGGAAAACTGCTATTTGGTCGAAATCCAAGCTTCGCAGTGTCTTGTACTGTTATCTGGTCGTAATCTAGGCTTCAGTGTCTTTTATCGTTATCTAGTCGTAATCCAGGCTTCATGATGCTTTATACCATTATCTGGTCGAATCCAGGCTTCATGGTGTCCTGTACTGCTATCTGGTCGTAATCCAGGCTTCACAATACCTTGCTTCTTATCTGGTCGTAATCCAGGCTTCATATGAAATCAAGTGGTTATCCGGTCTCCTCCGGGCTTCCATTTGATTTTTGGGCCTACTAATATCCAGTCGAATCCGGGCTTCATAGTAATTGGCCGGGTAAACTGCTATTTGGTCGTAATCCAAGATTCACAGTGTCCCTCACTGTTATCTGGTCGTAATCCAGGCTTCAGTGTCTCTTACCTCTATCTGGTCATAATCTAGGCTTCACGATGTCTCATACCATTATCTGGTCGAATCCAGGCTTCATGGTGTTTGGAGAAATCAAGATACTATCCGGTCGAACCCGGGCTTCATAACTTGCATTAAAGATATACCACTATCTGGTCGATTCAGGCTTCGTAGTATTCTTGGCTGCTATCTGGTCGTAATCCAGGCTTCACAATATCTTATACCATTATCTGGTCGAGTCCAGGCTTCATGGTGTCTTTGTACTGCTATCTGGTCGTAATCCAGGCTTCACAATAACTTGTTATGCTGTTATCCGGTCGATTTCCGGGCTTCACGGCTTGTGTTTATGATATACCACTATCTGATCGAATTCAGGCTTCATGGTGTCCTTGTACTGCTATCTGGTCGTAATCCAGGCTTCACAATAACTTACTGGGGATTAAACTATTATCCGGTCGAATTCGGGCTTCATCGCTTAATGATAAACCACTATCTGGTCGCTTCCAGGCTTCATGGTAATCTGATACTGTTATCCGGTCGTTCTCCGGGCTTCACAAGATGATGGAGAAATCAAGATATTATCCGGTAGGATCCGGGCTTCATAGCTTGAACTTTGTGAGAAATTGATTGTATTCTTTTCCTGAAAGGTAAAGGGTTAAGCATATGTAATGTCATGATGTATGAAATGCATTGAGCAAATGATGTTCTCAAAATAAATGAGATTGTGCTGTGTGATGTGTATGCGCATGCCATGGATATGCAATGTTCTTGTGATATTCTTCGGCTGGGGAGAATGAATCTTGGACTGCTTTTGGAGAGTACAAAGAGTTGAGTTCTTCGTTCTCGCTGGGGAAGTGACCGAAGATGATTAGATGGAGACTTACATTCATTCTGCTCGAGAATATTCCGCCGGGAGAGACTCTGTTTAAGAATAATCCTATGGGAGAATGACTTTATGGGGAAGAGAGATACTCTGTTGGAAGATCTGCTGATTTGGAGAAATAAACTCAGCTGGGGATGAACTTCTGTTGCTGGTGATAAACAAGCTCTGCTTGGGGAGAATTTTGTCGACTCACTCGCGATTGTGAACCTCGGCTGGGGAGAGTTGTGTCCTGTTCGGGAAAGCTAACATCACTGTCTTTGGATACTTCTTACTCTGCAGGGAGTGTATGTTACTGGTACGCATGCTGAGGATATGACAATGACTTCGTATCAAGACTTTTCTGCCCGTGTACTTGCTGGAGAAAGTGCTTGCGGAGGCCTTGTGGATTGAGTGTCATCCCAACTTATGAGGTGCTTGGTAACTGCCGATCGGAATGATAAATCTTCTACTGATAGGAAAGGGACAAGATAATGGTACATAGTCGTATGCTTTAATCCCTAACTTTTGCCTGGACTGTCTTTTCAGATTTTCAGTCCACCGGGATACCCTTTTTTGCCCAAGCCGCCCTTTCGGGTTTTCGACTTGCCCGGTGTACAAATTTTTTCATTTTTTATCCTTAATTTTTTCCCGAACCCTTTTGGTTCGTCGGGATGCCCTTATTTTTGCCTAGGCCAGTCAACCTAGTCGTTCTTTGTTCATGCATAGTATTTTCTGACTATGTCCACGCTCTCAGGGTGTAGGGAGTTGTCACTGTCGGTAGTGTTGTGTTGCCACACTACCAGAAGATGTTTGTTTGATCATACATGATTCGTTGCTGGAATTCATGCCCAATGCCCCCAAGTGATTCAGATGGAGATCTGCCCCTGGCTATTTGGCATCTTTGAGAGATTCATTGAATCTTGACTTGACTGCCCCAGATGATGGACAATGATCATGCCGTGCCCCTTGGTTGGAAGTGTTTTCCACTTGAGGTGATCCTTTTTATTGAGAAGGTTTTTGTTCACTAGATATTCGTCATGCGAATTTCTCTGCTGTTGAACAAATAGTCATATGCAAACAATGTTATTTTAAGAATGCAAAGCTTATGTCTGTCTTGAAATTTTTGAAAATGCATTTTTCAGTAAAACATGCAAATTTTGTAAAATGTAATTTCAACTCAGGATTTATAGCAAGTCCTACAGGAGTCAGGATACCTTTTGTAACAATATGCTTTCGAACTAACCCATGCTTCAGCTAGGACTTTTAAGGGTTATAACATGGCCTGGTTCACGGTTCAAGAAACAAAGGATAAAGGCTCAAAATTTATTTGTACCCACCTATTCCTCGTGATGTTCTTTGATCCTTTACTCAGTTAATTGTGCATTTAGATCCCGTTTGAGTCTTTGCTTTGATATTTCAGTGATGGTTCAGATACTGACAATTTATTTTGAATAGGCAGTCATTTCTTTTTGTTGAGGGTTTGCATGACCTCTTTCTTTTTGATTTTATTATCACTGTCTTTTGCCTGAACTGTTTCTTTTTGTGATTACATTCAGCGGGATGCCCCAATTTTTTTCTTAAGTCTCCTTCATAGGTTTTGACTTAATGGGCTTTTATTTTTAGGGATAATGACTTCCTGCTTGGATGATTATGCGGAACCATCACCGTCTTTTGTTTTTGGAAGGACGTCTTTGAAGACATTCATTGTGCACCTGGATTAACTGAGAAAACTACCCTGCCCAAGGTTGTGATTAAGGGTTTTAATTTATGTGAAAATAAAAAACTCCTACTTCTTTGGCTCAAAGGGGTTGACTAGGGATTATCTTCCTTATAACTCCACTGTTTAGGATTTGAAACAACGCCTGTACATCGTCAGCGGGGTCTGTTCAAAAGCATACTGTAGAGATTTTGATATAATTTTCGTCATCCTCCCTCTAAAGGCTCAGAGCTTTTGTTCGAGAGTTGAATATCACAAAAAGGAAAGCAATTTAAATATAGTGAATACGAATGAATTGATTCAAAATAGGCATATGAAATGCATTGATAAAGTAACAGAGTTTGACATGAATAGATGTTCGAACAATCAAAAGAAAATTGCAAATTGAAAATTCTAATGAACAAAAGCCTCTCTTGTCAGAACTTGTCACTTCAAATGGTGAGCCTCAGAGGATTGACAGAAACATTCCAGTTGACCATCTTGTGTGAATTCCAATGCTCCTTCATCAATCAGGTCTTGAATTTTGTATTTCAACCTCCAACAATCGTCAGTATCATGCCCCAGACTGTTGGAGTGATATACATACCTTGCATCAGGATTGTAGTTAGGCGAAAGAGTCTTGGGATTCGCATGAGGTCCTATCAACATAATCAGATTCATCCTTAACAGGTGTTGCAAAGCTTGAGACAACAACATGTTGAGTTTGGTAAACTACCTCTTGGGTGTATCTAGCTTACTCTGATTAACCCATTGTTTTTGGCGAGGTTGTTGTTGGACCCATGATGTAGTAGCAACTTGGAAAGGTCCACTCTTCACCAAACCAACCTTTTGTCTTCTTGGAGGTTGATCAATGACTTGGTCCCCGACCTCGACTGTTTGCTTCATACTATTGTATCTGTCTTGATGAAGTTGGTTGATGATGGCTTTCAACTCTTCTTGTCTTCGGGCTAGGCCTTGGATAAGATCCATCTGCCCCAGTATCTAGGTTCTCATTGCACCTACCTCAGCTTGCAGTTGTTCCAGCCATTCTTCCTTATTGCCTTCAGGACTTTTCCTGACCAAGTTCCCAACGAGGAGTGTTTTCAACTCTTCCTGCCCCTTAGATAGGTTTAGGAATATGTCCCTGAACTGAGCTTCTTGAGTTTGAAGATCTCTGTTGTCTTGTTTGAGAGCCATTGCTAAAATAAACAGCGAGAACATGAGAGACATGTACTGGAAGACATGTTATGCAATGATATGTATGATATATGTATGCAATATTTTCAAGGATCTCGCGGGGTAAACAAGAAACTGTTAGAATTTGGTTGCAGCTTGATTGAAGAAACTTCATGTCGTTGAGAGTCCTTCTTCAAGAGTCAAGCTCACCATATCGAGTGGGTCATAGCCACTGACTTAAGTTATCATGTTTTTATCTCTAGACGGCATTGGCTAGAGGAAAATAAATCCACTTGCCCCTTCCTAGACGTTTGGTTCATCATAACCTGCACCACAGGCCCTTGAGATCCTTGAAATGGTTAAGGAAATGCTATGGTATAATGTTATAATGTGTATGCTATGCGTTTAAGCAAAAGTGCGAGTTGATGTAAGCAAGTAAACCCGACAAGAAATCCAAGTTATTGGATAAGGGCTGTAAACAAAACCTGCAAGGAATTCATGTTGTCAGATAATAAAACTGTGCAAGTAGTTCAAGTTGAAAGCACACAAGTCACACAAACAGCCTTAGGTTTAGGCTTGCATGGGCTTTAAGGTAGTACCCTCTTGAAGTTTAGTTGGTTCAAACCTGTCCTAGAAAAGTAATCGGGTTCTAGAGGATCTCAATATCACTGACCATCCTCCATCGGTCATGGTTTCAGCTCACACAATCTTTTCTTGCAGCCAAAACTATCTCGAGAGTATGGTCTCAATGAGTGTAGCATCGAGTATCAACCAGTTCTCCGCTTTACACAGAGGCCGGCTATCTCATTACTTTCTAATGGCCAAGTTGGTCGATTAAAGGTTCTAAGGTCAGTTGATGCTTAATGACACCACACAACGGCCCCGTATTCTCCTCGTTTCTCCACAGGGGATACCGGTAACAACCAATGTGCCACATCAACGTAGCTACTACTTCAACCGTATCGGTCTACGTCGTACAGTTCCCTCACAGTCTATTTCTACTTACCTAAAAGGTGTCCCCAGATCTGGGTTAGGATCTATAGTAACTCCCAAACAAAACCCTTAAAAGTAAATAAAACAAAACAAACAAGAGAAGCAATTATGATGAACTAGATCCTAAGGTATACCCCACTTATCCAATCCCCAGCAGAGTCGCCAGTTCTGTGATACAGTGGCCAAAACCAGACTATTTGAAAATGTTGGTTTGCGTTTATGTTCTCAAAATGTCACGGTAAGCAAGAGTCGCCACCGAATTTTATTTTATCCAACAAGAAAGGAAAATAGCACAGAAAAATTCCCTTTTTGAGATTTTGAGTACGGGGGGTAGATTATAGAAATGGAAGGTATTAACACCCTTTCTATCTGTGGTTTTCCAAGGACTCTTAGGTACTTTCTCATCATTTTAAAAATTGCTTGTGTGTGTTAGATTTGAAAAAGGTTTTGTTTTACTTCGATTTAACCCTTGCTTCTATTTTCAAGAGTGTTACGAAGTCATTTTGAAAGCTTTGTTTGAAAAGAGTGTAAGTGTGGAAAATTTTGTTTGTTTGAGCAAGTACTTAAGAACTAATCTACCTACTCGAAAAAGGGAATGTTTCTATTCTTGTTTCCTTTAGACAGTGTTATCCCACTATTAATGAGTAGGTAGCACCGTCGTTGGAGTTTTAAGGGTCAATTCGAAAGGGACGTACGATCACTAAAGCAATGTTAGGATGTCTTAGTAATAACCCTAATGTCTTAAGATCAATATTCGAGGCAACATATCTGAGGCAACCTTTCCGAGGCAACTTTTCCGAACGGGACTTTGATCTTTGTTTAGATAAGAGAGCGACCACTAAAATACCCTATACTTAATGATCGTTTACCGAAGGCAACCGAAGTGAGACTATACCCTAGGAGTGCGCATGTGCGAGTGATTCAATTTCAAGTTATTTATCTTTGCACATTTAGGGTTTGCTAACCGTTTTAAATTTAATATACATTCTTGTCATGCAACCCTAATATCATACATCTAACAGTTTAATATTTGCGAGAATTAAAGTGTGGAAAGTAAAGCTACGCTATTACAAGGCTTCGGGTATTATTTTACATAGCCAAAAAACCCGCTAAAACTATAAATAAACGGAGAAAGTCCTAATTTATCTATTACATCATGTGAGTAGTGACATCAATATTGTAAAGTAAATAAACGCGCGACGAGTAGAGAGCGAAAGGAAATTAGGGTTTTGACCCCGTCTAACTTAATTAAAAGAAAAAATTAATTTTGTCGTTTTTGATTATTTTAAGAAAATATTTTTAAATTAAATATGTACAAACTTAATTACTTAATCAAACTAAATTAAAGAAAAATAATTTACATTTGACCTATTTTTGTATTTTTGGTTATTTTTAAGAAAAAGAAAATAGAAATTAAATTAAACTAAAACCCTAATTTTCTAATTGTTTTTAATTTATTTACAAAAGGAATTAAAGTTACCTAATAAATTTAATTAACCAATTAAATTAATTTTTGTAAAAAAACCTAAATCTAATTTTGATGAAAAAAATGGATTTTATGATTTTATTAAAAAAAATTAATTTTTGTTAGTAAAAAATAATTTAAATAAATTAAATAAAAGGAATTATACAAGAATAGAGAAAAAGAGATATTGGGCCTGGTTAAACAGAAATTTGGAGGGTGTTGATAGCACTTCTGGGCCCAAGCAATCTTGGTCCATGTTTGACCTCCACGTTCCCATGTTGTGCGTTGACCATGGCTTTTGGTGGATCATCACATGGTGGCCTTCAAATCTGGCTTCCTGGAGATCCAATGATGGAGCCTTGAGGGCATATGGTGGACCTCACGCTTTGTGGGATATGGAATCTGTAAAGAAAATTCAAGAAAAATGGAAAATGCTTGAAGGCAGGGGTCGAACCCCTGACCTCATGCCATACAATGCCTTAGCGTTCCCTTGGCTGCCACTAGGCCACTTGATTCCATTTATTAATATATGAAACAAAAATAATAAAATACATAAAGCGAAGCTGGCTACCAAACACGCGCCAAATTTTCAAACAGGCGAATGGGATAATGCCACGCATGTCATCTTCTTCCTCTCTCTGTTGGTAAGAGTCATAGACTTTTACCTATGGACATAGGGTTGTCACTACAAACCCTGCATATCTTAAAATCGCACACAGGCATGATAAACAAAATCTAATGGTGTGAATCAAATCGCCTTAGCCTACTGAGCATCGTGGTGACCTTCTTGTGGAACAATTTCACCTGTATAAAAAGATCCTAAAATGAGACACAAAACCCTAATAATGGCAAATCTCTATAGAGTTAGAAAAAATTCAATTAATTGTAATGAACAACTTGCAAATGCTTCAAGGAACAAGAATATGTAGGTAATTCATTCTATAAGGGCCAAAATCATGTGATTCGATTTCAAGAAAAACTCATGGTCGCGGATCACTTACAGTGAGTGCTAGCGCTGAAAAATGCTTGTTCTTGATTGGTACAGCTTCCTTGTATGTCCAGGATACGAAAGGGATGGCTTGGGAGTCTTGAAACTGTATGGAAGTATCAAAACAGATTACCACTTTTCTTTGATTTTTTCAAGTTTGGTTCTCTTTCTACACGCCTCTCAACCCTGTTGTTTTTGGCTGCAATTGTACACTATATACCACTGATTGAATTAGGGTTGCAATTGTGATCTCAATCTTTGTCCATTATGATTTGTGATCTTGATTTGATTTCCATGAAATTCCTTCCAAAATAGGCCAAGGTCCATCTTTTTGTGCTTACCTATTCCTTGCACGAATTGATTCACTTGCTAGCTGGATATGGGACCTGAAATGTGCACAAAATCTTGAGGTTTGAATGGTTTGGATATTTTCATGATTTATTTGGATTTAAATTGATTTAATTGGAATAAAAAATCAAAATAAATAGCAAAAATAAGATAAAGACAAGTGGAAAGAGCTAGGGCTCGTGGACCATGATACGAACTCAAAACAAGTGCAAAAAGTTAGGCCCATTTGACAAAATTGCAATTTGAAGCACTTTTGACTTTTTACAATTTTGTAAAAAAGGTCAACTTCACCAATGCATAACTTCCTCAATTCTGACTCTTTGAAGGTGTTCTTGGACTTTTTAGAAATATTTAGATGTCCTCTAATCAACCCTTTTGGTATAATCTCAATTGAGTCTTCCATGTTCATGTATGAAGCTTTGACAAAAAAGGTGTTTTTGTTGACTTTTCAAAATGACCTATAATGTCCAAATTCAGAACTTCTTGTGAGTGCATATTTTGAACTTTGGATATGAAGATGGATTGTAGAGCATTTCATTATCTTAAAAATGAGCTTTGTATGAGTTATTTATCATAAAGTATGGGAAAGTTATGCTTGGTCAAAGTTGAGTTGACTTTTCCTATAAAACCCTAATTTAGCAACATTTGGGTTTTGATGAATTGTGAGCAATCCTTGACGAATCATGATCAACCCTTGATAAAATGATGAATGATACTTCAAAATGAGGATGTTGACCAAAAATCTTGAAGTTTGGCTGTATGTGGGCCATAGTTGACTTTTGCCCTAGCATAGTCGATTTTCAGGCCTTTGAGCAATTGACTGAGCAAACTTCCTGTGCAAGGCTTGAAATTTGACATGGATGATATTGAGAACATATTAGGACAATGGTGAGAATTTGGGATCCCTTGGACTCAAGTATCTTGATGCAACATGAAACCCTAATTTGAGGTAGACTGCCTTAGGAGAGAGTTTGTCTGGTCAATCCTTGGTCTTCCTTGAGCAATTTGAGGATCTTTCTTGAAATGTTTTGAGAAATATGGGAGGGAAAATTTTGGGGTACAACAGCTGCCCCTGTTCAATCTTCTTAAACCTGAGGATGTAGATTGGCTTGCTTGCCTTTCGGGATCTGAAGGTGGAAGATGATTGAACACTAGAGTGCCCAGAAATTTGCACTCGCGTGAAGTGGTACTTGTCTCGTGATGTCGAGAATGGGCTTACAGATTCCATCCGAAGGAGTGTCGATCGCATAAGAGATTCCATAGCGAGAGTCTGTATACCGGTTGTTGAGGAAGACTAAGCTGGGGAGTATTGGTCTCTGTTTTAAGAGAAATGGAATTTTAGGAGCTTCGTCGTCTGTTATTATACTGGGGAATTATCTCTTAGTCGAAGAGGCAAAAATGAACTACTATCTGGTCGTGATCCAGGCTTCGTAGTGATAAGATCAACTGCTATCTAGTCGTGTTCCAGGCTTTATAGTGACTTACTGAGGAGATGAGATTAAACTTGTTATTCGGTCGTAATCCAGGCTTCGCAATTTCTCAATTCTTATCTGGTCATACTCCAGGCTTCAGAAGGAATTACGTTGTTATCCGGTCACATCCGGGCTTTAACTTGAATTTAGGGCACACTAATATCTGGTCGACTCTGGGCTTCTTAGTATTTGTCCAGGTAAACTGCTATTTGTTCGAAATCCAAGCTTCGTAGTGTCTTGTACTGTTATTTGGTCGTAATCCAGGCTTCAGTGTCTTTTATCGTTATCTGGTCGTAATCCAGGCTTCACGATGCTTTATACCATTATCTGGTCGAATCCAGGCTTCATGGTGTCCTGTACTGCTATTTGGTCGTAATCCAGGCTTCACAATACCTTGCTTCTTATCTGGTCATAATCCAGGCTTCATAAGAAATCAAGTGGTTATCCGGTCGCCTCCGGGCTTCCATTTGATTTTTAGGCCTACTAATATCCGGTCGAATTCGGGCTTCATAGTAATTGGTCGAGTAAACTGTTTTTTGGTCGTAATCCAAGCTTCACAGTGTCCCTCACTGTTATTTGGTCGTAATCCAGGCTTCGGTGCTTTTTACCGCTCTCTGGTCATAATCCAGGCTTCATGATGTCTCATACCATTATCTGGTCGAATCCATACTTCATGGTGTTCAGAGAAATCAAGATACTATTCGGTCGAATCCGGGCTTCATAACTTGTATTAAAAATGTACCACCATCTGGTCGTAATCTAGGCTTCGCGGTGTCTTTGGCTGCTATCTGGTCGTAATCCAGGCTTCACAGTAACTTGTTGAGCAGTTATCCGGTCGTAATCCGGGCTTTACGGCTTGCTGGGGATTAAACTATTATCCGGTCTGTTGTACCCCAAAATTTTCCCTCTCTTTTCCACAAGAAATCACAGCTTCGGGCTTTTCCTGATTTTTTCAGATTGGCTTAAGAATCGGTCAAACAGACCTTTCTCATCAGTCAGACAAAATTAGGGTTTCCATTGATTTTGAATCAGTTCAAGAAGATTGTTAGGGTTTGGTTGAGTTTGGCTCAGGGTTTGATCAGGCGGACGTTTCTTTGACAATAAATCAAGAATTAGGGTTTGCACGCGCATTTTCAGAAGAATTTGAATCCACAGTGTCTTAATTGACTGTCACATGGTTGTGACGTTTGTTCAAGATTTCTGTCTAAACATCTGGGATAAAAGCTGAGGCATTTGAATTAAGAATTTGCAGTGTTTGGTTTAATCAGTAAAAGGAAAGACATGTGGACGTTTGTTTGATTAACTGTGCAATGCTTTGGATTATTCGGAATGCCGGACGTTTATTGATTATTTATCATTTCTAAGTTAAAATTATTGGATAATTTCCAGTTATTATAATTCAAGAAATATAAATAATTAAATAAACAATTGAAGAGGAATTAAAAGAGATATCTGACAAAAAGACTTTTATTTATTTTTAATCATTGGTACAAGTGTTATTTAAATACAAGTAATTTTATTTACAAGTATTTATAATAATATTTATTACAAATGATTAAAATAAAATAAAGCTATATCCTAATTTTCCTAAGTCTTCATCTTCTATGGCATCCTTTGCTCAATTGATATTTACCTGCAAAAAGAAAAGGAAGAAGTCAAATGCAGATGAATTTAAAAAGTATTTCGCAGACAGATATTTAAAACTCATCATTAAAAGTGATTGGCCGGAATCAGTTTGTTCACCCTCTCTGCAAATCACAAGAGGACTCTTGGTTCACAAAGAGGTAAAGAATTTAAATGTTTGCAAGCATGAATTAATACAAAGCTGCATAAAATGCATTGTCAACATGGGCAAACAAGCTGCATAAAATGCATTGTCAACATGGGCAAACAAACTGTCAAAGAAACTAAACTGAATTGCACTATCAAACAAGGCAAACCAAACTAAGTCAAAATGGCCAACCAAGTGCAGAACTGTCCAAAAGAGATGTCAACCAAGAACTGTCAAAGCTGCCTACAAGCTAGCAAAAGCAAGACAGAAAAACAGGAAGTATGCAGAGGAAAGAAACAATGGAAGCAACATATTCAAATTTACATCATTTTCCAGGCCAAACTTTTTCAGAGTAAGTACAGTTTTAAGCAATATAAAAATGCTTTTTATCTGTGGAGAGAGAAAAGAGAGATAAAAGGGAGAGGCTTACAGTTTGTTGAGGCAAGCTGAATTGATATAAAACAAACATATCAGAACAGTTCAAAAGGGGGCAGAACCAACACATAGAAAAAGATAGGCTACAAACTGTAAAATACCATAAGCTTTTCAAACCTGCTAAGCTTAAGCAAACAGCCTGCCTCAAACTGAAAACAAAAACTCAGCCTCAAAGGCTTGCCTCAAAACTGCTTGCCTGCATAAAGCTTGCTTCAAGCAAGCCTGTAACAAACAAGAGCCTCAAAACTACCAACCTTGCAAAACTATTACAGAAGCAAGCTTGCAACCTCAAGCATGTAACCTTCTTCAAACATCAAACCAGTTCACAAAACTGTAACATCCTGCCTTCCAACTTACAACAACACAAGCCAATAAGCCTGTAAGTTATAAAACTCAACATTCAAGCCTTTATTCAAACAGAACCCTCCAGACCTGTCAAACTGTTAGTTTAAAGAAGCAAGCCAAAGCCTAAACTTCAAGCCTGTCTCAAGCCTTTCAGAGCCAAAGCCAAAACAAGTATAAGGCAACTCAGAACCAACATATCAACAACAACTGAAGTAACAACATCCTCAGAGCCAAGCTCCTCACAGGATCAAACAAATCAAAGCCAGAAAGCATCCCAGAATAAAAGAGAAAATAAACTCAGAGGCAAGTGTTCAGAAGGAGAAAAGGAAACACAAAAGCAAGATACAAAGTACCAGATTTCCACAAAGCTAGCACAACATCACACTCCCTCGCCTTGGCCGCCTGAGGACGCCCCCCTGTCCATTTCTCCTCCTCCGTCTCCAAAAGCCAACGAAGGTATAAATTTTCCTTCCATTTTCTTTAAACACCTCACACAACATGAACAAACATAGAAGATCAGAGCTTGCCAAGAAAAATAAATCATGACATGTAAGACTTGAAAACCTAAAAACGCATAAAACGGAAATCAAACCTTTTCGTGTCGCCGTCTTGCTTGATCATGGAGAGAGGAGGAGATGAACGGTGGCGCCTAGTGGCCATGAACGGAGTTTTTGTTCAGAAAGCATTGCGCAAGAAAGATGAAGAAGACGATGAATGGAAGCGGCGCTGTTCAACGACAAACCCTTGTTCTGAGACAATTTCTCAAACCCTAAACAAATTTGCAAAACATGTTCTGGGCCTTGCCCCATCCAAATGTTAAGCCCAACAAAATCTGGAACGCACCCCCTTTTTTTTGTTTCAATCAGCATTTGTCTTCTATTTGGGCCTGCCCTCACAAAAGCCCCCTAAAGCCCATTTATTCTTTTATCCATTTTCTTATTTATTTCAAACTAATACTATTTTCTCTATCACTTTATTTTTTTATAAATAACTTATACTAATATTTTTGTTAAATGAAAATGATATATTAATTTCCTTTTTTTGTAAAATATTTATTAATACTTTTTTATCACATTTAAGAGTATATAAAAATAGGATTTTTTCTAAAATTAAATAACTTTCTTTTTAGAATTTTTATTTAATAGACTCTTGTATATAAAACATTTGAAAAATACATAAATATTATATTTAATTAGGTTAATAGATTTTTGTCTTAAAACTCTTTTTAATAAATCTATTTCATACATAAAAACATTAATACATAAAAATAGAATTTCTTAAGCATTTTCTTTTCTTTTATTAAATCTTTTGTTTATACATAATCAACAAAAACCCAAAGATAAATAAAATACTTAATAATATATTAGGTTAACATTTCTTATCACTTGTAAATAATCACATACATTTTACAATATTTTTGTTTATCTTTTATTCTTATACTTGGCTATACTTTACATTGAGAATACGATTCAATTTGGTTGTAAATATATTTGGACACTACTATTCCGATAAGTCTCATCCCCCATTTGTAAACATTTGTACCCCCATTCCCGGATACTTATTTGTAATAGCTTAGACTTTAAATTCCCGCAATTTATCACTTTCTATATACTATATAGTAATTAGGGTTTGTATGCGAAGATTCAAAATCAACCGCTAGATAACCTAATACAAGACAAATGCATGACAATCAATACACAATTCACACTTGCACCCCTAGGGTAATCCCGCTTGTTGCCTTCAAAAATGGGTCATGTTTGCATGTCAAGTACTTTGGCAAAACAAAACAAAACAAAATGATCATAGTCCCTCGATGACGCTTTTGAAGTTGCCTAAACAAAATGATCATAGTCCCTTCAAGCAAATTGCCAAAGACACTTGACACTATTGCATTCATGGTCTAAACGATGACCCGCGCCCGTCCCGTTAACATCCTAACACAAGGTTGTTCACCAAATACAATGGTGAAACAACACTGTTAAAAGGGTTAAAACATGAGAAAAATCTTTGAGTAAATTTAGGGGTAGACAACTCTTAGTTACTTGATCAAACTTGCAAAACACACTTGCCTACTTTCAAAACACACTCGACAACACAACTTTCAAAACAACTTTCCAAAACATTTGAAATATCTTTTCAAAAATACAAACACCATTGCATATACTCAAACAAGAGTCATTACAATGGTTGCCTAGACAAGGCATCTTTTGCAAAACATTTTCAAAAACACACACACACACCACCATTTCAAGCAATTGAAAATCAAAGGAAAGTGATCTAAAACAAGTAACTAAGAACCCATGGATAACCATGTGTTGTACCCCAAAATTTGCCCTCCCATATTCTCCAAGATTTGCAAAGAGCAAGCTTCAAATCTCCCCAAGGGATTGCACAGTTCAAGAGCCTCCTAACAGTCAAAATTAGGGTTTTGGTTCTGACAAAGAAAATGAAGTTTCCAAGGGTCCAATCAAGTCCCACATGCCTATAAACATGGTCAAGCATCCTCATACCAAGTTTCAAGACTCACAGCACAAAATTGCACAGTCAAAAACCCTAATTGCACTACAGTCAACTGTAGGGGCAAAATGGTCATTTGACAGTCAAAAGTCCAAATTTTTGGTCAACATCTCATTTTTAAGCCACAAACATCATTTTATCAATGCTTGATCATGATTCTCAAAGCTTGGCTCAAAAATCATCAAGATGCAAAAGTTTCCATATTTAGACAGTTGAAAAAGTCAACTGTAACTTGACTAGGGCATAACTTCCACATGGATTATCAGAAAAATTCCATCCAAAGCTCATTTTGAAGATAAAGACATTTCCTACAACTCCTTTTCATACTTAAAGTCCAAGAAATGCTCTCACAAAAAGTTATCAATTTCAACATTATAGGTCATTTTCAAAAGTCAACAAAAAGGGACTTTAAGTCAAAGGCCATAACTTGAGATTGGTAAATCAAAATGACATGGGACCAAAGGCATTGGTTAGAGGACTCAAAGACCTTTCCAAAATGTCAAAGAACATGAGAAAAGCTTAAAAATTGAGCACGTTATGCCTTGTGGAAGTTGGGAAATTTTTGGATATTTTGAAAAGTCAACATTGTTTCAAATGACCTAAAAATTCTAATGGGCCTCTTTTTCTTCCACAATTCATCATCCAAGGCATGTGCACGACCATGTGGCCCAAAGGGAAGTTTTTTATCATTTTTATTTATTTATTTGGATTTTTTTATTATTAATAATTCATTTAATTAATTAAAATACATGAAAAATACCAAACCAATGCAATCAAATCTTTTTGTGCATGGAATAGGCTTAAAATTTCGTGCATGATCAGATATGGAAGGAATTGAAGTGATTGGCCATGATTTGTACCAAATGGGCATGAAGAAATATTGGAAAAGATTCTTGAAAATCAAATCTTGAAAATCATGAATGCAAAGGTTTTTGTTTGATTTCTTTGACCTAAAACCTACACACATATATAGATAGTGCAACCCTAATTCCAAGAAGCTCCCAGCTGCGCAGAAAAGCCATAACAAAAACTTGAATTTTCTCAAAAAAGTTGAAAACTGAAAACTAGGTTTCAGGGCTTTTCAAGGTCAAATAATCACTCCATTAGCTTGCCAAGGTGACCAGGAGACTATTCCAATCAAGAACATCAACTCTAACGCCTTGGATCGGTATACAGAAATCAAAATTTTTTCATATAAATGCATATTCGTGTTTTGATTTGCAGGCATTCTCATGGCATTTTGTTTATGGATTCATACTAATTACTTGATTCTGAAGCTAACCATATTATTTGATTGAGTTTTTATATACCATACACGAATCTGCCATTGTTGTCTTTTAGGGTTTTTCAAGCTTTGAATTGGGTACTTTTAAATGCTGTAAAATTGGAAGATCTTAGTACCATGACCAAACTCAGCATGATTGGACGATTATAAAGCCACCCTCGCGCTCAATTTATGAGCTACCACGAGCTAATCGCTATTTTGAAATATGGTGTATATGGGAACGGTTCAAAACCGTTGCTAACCTTTTTCTGTTTCAGGCACAAAGGAAGAAGAAGGGTATGTGGCAAGCGGTGACTGGTTCATTCGAATTTCGCGCTAAATTTCCCACTGACCATCGTTTTTATGTTATATTATTTATTTCATATTATATAATCAAAGCGCGTTGGATAGCTCAGTGGTGAAGCGTAGCATTGGTAATCTTCAGGACCTGGGTTCGAGCCCCAGGTCCCCACTCTCTTTCAATATTTTTTCTATAAATCTAATCCCACGCAGATTATGCCTTGAAGACCACCATGCATCTCTCAAATCCAGCTTGCCACTTGGCCAATGGAGACGATCTGAAGGCCCTGATCTGAGGAACATAGTGGACATGAGTCAACACCTTCACACGCTGGCAAGGGAAGTCAAAAAGGGCCTTAAAACCTTGGGCCAGAATTGCTACAATACACCTCTCAATTGGGGACAGACCCCCCATGGTTTGCATTCCTAATTCCTTTTCTCATATTTTTCTATTTCTTGTTTTAATTAGTTTTTTTATTTAATTCTTTAATTTAATTATTTTCATAAAAAACATAAAAACAATATAAAATCAGAAAAAGACAAAAAAATAAGTATTTTTATTTAATGTTATTTTTTTGTAAATAAATATCATTAATTGATTTTAGTTTTTTAATTTAGGTTTAAACCTTAATATTTTTTCTAATAAACTTAAAATTTGTAGAATTAGGGTTTTAATTAATTTTTATCCTTTTTCTTTTCGTTTCACTAATAATTAAATATTATTTATTTTTATATATCAAATCGCATGTAAATAATTAGATTAATTTTAGGTTAAAATTTAATACTTTCTTAATAAACTAAAAAACAATTAGAATTAGGGTTAATATTTTAATTTCAATTAATCTTTCTCATTAAAATCATAAATATCAAAATCTCAAAAAAACAATTTCCTTTCCTTTTAATTTAATTAATTTAACAATTTAATTTAATTCCATTAAAAAGGGTCCAACGCCCTCGTTTCCAATTTTAATTCAATTCGCGTATTTATTTCTTTTTCTTTTAATTTTTTATGTACCTCTCCCAAAGCCGTGTAAATTTAATCTTTCGCACTTTACTTTCCTTATTTTCTGTCAAATCGGGTCCTGGAAATTTTGGCGATGTGGACCCGCGCCTTTGTAATAGTTTAGAACTTTTATTTCTCGCAATCTTTTTAACTGTTAAATAAATGCATGAAAGAATGAATGCCTAAAATAAAAACAAACGCATAGATCACTTTGACATGACAAGACAAAAATAAACGAATCTGACACACAAATCACACACCACCCCTAGGGTACGCCTCACTGTTGCCTTGCCTCGAAAGGTGATCGTCGAGTAGAGGATGTCTTAGTAAGTCCTCATGATCCGGGAACCTGGCATGAGGGTAGCTTCTAAGGTGTCTTCCCATTGTTCTGGTGATCACCATGTCCCGAACCTTCGAATTGACCCGAACACCTCCAACGGTGGTGCTACCTACCTCTCAATGGTGGGATGGCACTACTTTAAGGACATTTACACAGACGAATTCCTTAGGGTAGGTAGACGACTCTAGATACTTGCTCTAATTTCAAAACAAATTCAAAAAATACTTTTCACACTGACACCTTTTCAAAAAGCTTTCGAAAGCAACTTTTCAAACACTCTTGAGGACCGATACAAGAGTCGAACTGAAATTTTAAAAGAAACTTTTTTAAAAACCCACAGTTGAAAAGCAAATAAAACATTTTGAAAACACAAATGAGCAAGTATCTAAGAGCCCATGGATAACCATGGATAGAAAGGGTGCTAACACCTTCCCTTTCTATAAATCTACCTCCCGAACCGAGAGCAATCTCCATAAGGAATTTTTCTGTGCTTTTGTCCTTTCCATTTGGAGAAAATAAAAGACGGTGGCGACTCTTGCTCCCGCGACATTTCGCGAACCAGCGTTAAACAGTCAGTTCCAGATCCACCGATCACACCATGGATGAAAAGGGTGCTAGCACCTTCCCTTTTCATAATCTACCCCCCGAACCCACGAAAACATCTCAAAAGGTTTTTCCTGTGCTTTTTAACCTTTCCTTTAGGATAAAATAAAAAGTCGATGGCGACTCTTGCTAAACCGAACAAATGTGAATACAAACGCAAAACCTCAAGTCAGTTCTCCCACCGTATCACAGAACTGGCGACTCTCCTGGGGAGAATTTTAAAAGTGGGGTTACCTTAGGGTTTTAGATCACCCATACATACTTGCTTTGATTGCTTTACTTTTTGGGTCCTTGTTTGGGTTTGTTGTAAATCCTACACCCGGATTTGGAGGCGCCTTTTTAGGTAAATAACAATAAAACTGTGAGGGAACTGTGCAGGGTATACCGACATGGTTGAAGCAGTAAGCTATGTTAGTGTGACATATTTGTGAGTACCGGTAGCCCTTGAGTAGTCAAGGAGAATACGGGGCCGCTGAGTGATGTCATGAAGCACTAACGAACTCTTAGAACCTTAATTGACCATCTTAGCCTTTTTAGGGGTAGTGAGATGACCGACTTTGGTAGATACTCGATACTACACTCATTGAGGATTGTTTTCTTGGAATATTTTGGTCGCCAGTTAAGTGGCTAAACCAAAACAATGAACACAAAAAATAATCCAATGATATTGAGCTCCTTAGAACCCGGTTTCTATTTTAGGGCAGGATGAGCCAACTAACTTCAAAAGGGTACCTACCTACAAACCCCATGCAAGCCTAAACCTAAGGACTTGTTTGCTTTGTGTGAATATGATTACCTGTATATACACTTACTTGCTTTTGCATACATGTACATAACATCATAACATCATACCATAGCATTTTCAATAACCATTTCAAGGATCTCGAGGGTCTTTTGATGCAGGGTCACGTTGAACCAGACGTCTACCAAGGGGCGAGAGGATTCTCCTCTAAACAAACGCCTACAAAGATCAAGTGCAACAACTTGAATCAGGGGCTATGACCCACTTGACATGGTGAGCTTGATTCTCGTGGAAAGACATCCACATGTGCAAAGTTCTCCAATCAAAGATCGAAGTTCAACCTCTAACATCTTTCTTGTGTTTACCCCAAGAGATCCTTGAAAACATGCATCCACATATCATGCATTACATCATGACAGTTTTTCCTTTTCAGGTTTCCTTATTCTCCTACTATTTATTTCAGTAAGAGATGGCTCTAGAGCAGACTCTCAAGGGCATCCAGGCTCAAAACGCTCAACTTCAAGAGATGTTCTTGAACCTATCCAAGGGACAAGAAGAGGTCAAGGCGCTCCTCACCAGGGGCATGATCGTGGGAAATCCTGGGGACGACGGAGATGACCAGTTGGAGCTACAAATTGAGATAGCCATATTGAAGGGGCAACTGAGGAGTCAGATGGTTCTTATCCAAAATCTGGCACAAGGACAAGAGGAGTTAAGGGTTCTTATCAATCAATTTCGTCAAGACGGTTGCAACTGTATGGGGCAAACAATCAGGACCAGAAATCAAGGCCTTGCTCAGCTTCCCATGAGACAAGAAATTGGTTTAAAGGAGAGAAGACCTTCTCACTTTGCTTCCACATCACGAGCCCAACAACGGCTTCGTCAACATCAAACAGAAAATCAGCAAAGGCAAAGCGAGCCCAAAAGACAGTTTACCAACATTAACATACCACTGTCCCAAGCTTTGCAACACATGCTGAGGATGAATCTGATTACACCAATAAGACCTCATCCAAATCCCAAAACTTTTTCTCCTAGCTACAATCCAGATGCCAGGTGTGCCTATAATTCTGATAGTCCTGGACATGATACAAACGATTGTTGGGCGTTGAAGTACAAGATTCAAAACCTGATCGACGAAGGAATGCTGGAGTTCACACAAGATGGCCAGACTGAATTCTTCTGCCAAAGGTTCACCACCTAAGATGACAAAGCTCGAACTGAGAGACTTTTTGTTCCATCTGAATTTTTCAAGTTGTAATTTTTGTTATTCAAACAATTATATGTTGATGTCAAACTCTGTTTCATTAATGCATTGCATATGTTTGTCTTGAATTCATCCATTCGTTTTCACTACTCTTATGCTTTCTTTATGATATTTAACTCTTGATAAAAAGCTTCAAGCCTTTAGAGGGAGGATGACGAAACAATACCATAATCTCATACAGTATGCTTTTGAACAGACCTTGCTGATGATGTACAGGCATTTCTTTCAATTCCCAAACACTGGAGTTATAAGGAAGATAATCCCTAGTCAACCCCTTCGAGCCAAAGAAGTAGGAGTTTTCTGTTCTAAGCAAATTGAAACCTTTGATTTAAACCTGGGGCAGGGTAGTCTCTCAGATAATTCAAAAAAAGGATGCGCATTGAAGTCGCAAACTCTCAGTTCGCAATACAACGAACGACATCAAAAAAAGAAAAGCATTCCTCTGGAATCAAAAGACAGTGTAGGTTCCTTATCTCATAGGCAGTCATTACCTCTCAAAAGAGAAAAGCCCACTAAGCCAAAACCTATAAATGAGGCTTAAGAAAGCTGGGGCATCCCGCTGACTGTAACCTCGAAAACAGGAACAATCAGGCAAAAGTTAGGGATAAAAAATCAAAAGAAAGAGGTCATTACAAATCCTCAACAACATGAAAAATGTTGCAAAAGAAAAAAGGAGAGGATGACTGCCCTCCAAATTCAATTGGTGAACCATCACCCAAAAGTCGTTCCAAACTCGAATAGAGTGCGACGCGCAATTGACTGAGTTTAGGATTGAAGAACATCACGAAGAGTGGGTGGGTACAAATATACTTTGAGACTTTATCCTTTGTTTCTTAAACCGTGAACCAAGCCACGTTACAACCCTTCAAAAGTCCTAATTGAAGCATGGGTTAGTTCGAAAGCATACTGTTTCAAAAGGTATCCTGACTCCTGTAAGGCTTTGCTCTAAATCTTGTGTTGAATTTGTCTTATAAAAAGTTTTCTGCTAAAAAACGCATTTTTCAAAACTTCGAGACAAGCATAAACTTTGCATTATTTGAATATCATTGTTTGCACGTGGTTATTTGTTTGACAGCGGAGAAATTCACACAATGAATATCCGATGAACGAAAGCTCTCTCAGTGAACAAAATCAATTCAAAAAGGATGACACTTCCATTGACAAATCTCCTATCAACAAGGGGGCATGACATGTCACTATCCAGTTAACCTGGGGCAGTCCAGTCAAGATTTCAACAAAATCTTTCAAAGCTCAATTAACCTGGGGCAGTCCAGTCAAGGTTTCAACAGATCTTTCAAAGTTCAGTTAACCTGGGGCAGTCCAGTCAAGGTTTCAACAGATCTTTCAAAGTTCAGTTAACCTGGGGCAGTCCAGTCAAGATTTCAACAAATCTTTCAAAGTTCAATTAACTTGGGGCAGTCCAGTCAAGGTTTCAACAGATCTTTCAAAGTTCAGTTAACCTGGGGCAGTCCAGTCAAGATTTCAACAAATCTCTCAATTACAGATTAACCTGGGGCAAGTCTCCCTCACCATCACTTGGGGCATTCGAATGTCAAAACCAAGGTCGTCCAAAATTTCCTTCATCACCTACTGGAAGTTGCGGTCATCATCATAGATTCCTTCATCTTTTGAATTAGTAATCACAGATTCCTTCATCTTTTGAAGTAGTAATCAAAGATTCCTTCATCTTTTGGAGTAGTAATCATCAAAGATTCCTTCATCTTTTGGAGTAGTAATCATCAAAGATTCCTTCATCTTTTGGAGTAGTAGTCAAAGATTCCTTCATCTTTTGGAGTAGTAATCGTCAAAGATTCCTTCATCTTTTGGAGTAGTAGTCGTCAAAGATTCCTTCATCTTTTGGAGTAGTAGTCGTCAAAGATTCCTTCATCTTTTGGAGTAGTAGTCAAAGATTCCTTCATCTTTTGGAGTAGTAATCATCAAAAATTCCTTCATCACCTGCTGGAATTCAAAGTCGTTCAAAATTTCCTTCATCACCTGCTGGAAGTTACGATCATCATCGAAATTCCTTCATCACCTGCTGGAAGTTACAACCACCGACAGAATAACGGACAACTGAAGCTCCTAAAATCTGTTTCTCTCAAGAATGAAGACTCTCATCCTTGAAACCTCAGAAGATTGGTATACTCCCAATTTCTAACCGTTAACAGAATGAAGACTCTCATCCTTAAAACCTCAAGAGATTGGTATACTCCCAATTTCTAACCGTTAACAGAATGAAGACTCTCATCCTTAAAACCTCAGAAGATTGGTATACTCCCAATTTCTAACCGTTAACAGAATGAAGACTCTCATTCTTAAAACCTCAGAAGATTGGTATACTCCCAATTTCTAACCGTTAACAGAATGAAGACTCTCATCCTTAAAACCTCAGAAGATTGGTATACTCCCAATTTCTAACCGTTAACAGAATGAAGACTCTCATCCTTAAAACCTCAGAAGATTGGTATACTCCCAATTTCTAACCGTTAACAGAATGAAGACTCTCATCCTTAAAACCTCAAGAGATTGGTATACTCCCAATTTCTAACCGTTAACAGAATGAAGACTCTCATCCTTAAAACCTCAGAAGATTGGTATACTCCCAATTTCTAACCGTTAACAGAATGAAGACTCTCATCCTTAAAACCTCAGAAGATTGGTATACTCCCAATTTCTAACCGTTAACAGAATGAAGACTCTCATCCTTAAAACCTCAGAAGATTGGTATACTCCCAATTTCTAACCGTTAACAGAATGAAGACTCTCATCCTTAAAACCTCAGAAGATTGGTATACTCCCAATTTCTAACCGTTAACAGAATGAAGACTCTCATCCTTAAAACCTCAGAGGATTGGTATACTCCCAATTTCTAACCGTTAACAGAATGAAGACTCTCATCCTTAAAACCTTGGAAGATTGGTACTCCCAATTTCTAACCGTTAACAGAATGAAGACTCTCATCCTTGAAACCTCAGAAGATTATTATACTCCCAATTTCTAACCGTTAATAGAATGAAGACTCTCATCCTTAAAACCTCAGAAGATTAGTATACACCCAAGCTCCTGATACCCCCAACAGAATAAAGATTCTCATTCTCAAAGAGGCGTGTAACCCAAGCTCCTGGTTCCCCAACAGTGGTCCCAGGATTTCTCATTTTCAATGATCAAAAGATTCTTGCAATCCCCAGCGGAGCTAAAACTCCCAACTATCAATCCCCAAGCAGAATGAAGACTCTCATTCTCAGTTCCTCAGAGTATTCAAATATTCTCCAGTGAAGATCTCCTCAAGACAGGAATCCCTAGTAGATTGGCATACAACCCAAGCTCTTGATTCCCCAACAGTGGTCCCAGGACTTCTCATTTCCAACAATCCCCTGAAGCAGTCAAGGATTTACTTTCCCCAGCAGCAGTCAAAGATTTCATTATCCAGGATTCGTCTTCCTCAGCAAGACAGCTACTCAACTTACATGCGCATCCATTCATATCATAAACATTGATGAAGTACAATTCATTACATCATGACATTGCATACAACTATCTCTTTACCTTTTCAGGAAAGATCAATCAACAGACAAAGATCACCATATTCCAGATTCCATCCAGAAATAGTTCAGATGTGACCCAGACATGGCGATATTTTGATACTTATTCCAGATTCATCCAGATGCAGTTTTACACGGACTCATCATCAGGAAACTCTACACCGGTTCTTTCTCTTTCCAAGATGCTGTTTTACACGGGCTCATCATTAGGCAACCCCACACCGGTTCCTTCTCAACTTCAAGACTTCTGAAAACAGTTTACGGATTCTCCAAATACGGATGTTAATCTATCGCTTGTTCAGACTCAACTTTTGAAAATAGTTTACGGAAGCTTCCCAACATGGATGCTGATCTATTGCTTATTCAACCTCAAGACCTCTGAAAACAGTTTACGGATTCTCCAAATACGGATATCAATCTATTGCTTGTTCAGACCCCCAGTTTAGAGATGTTCCAAAACATGGATACCTTTCTGATACTCACCCACTCACCAATGACATACAGTTCAACAAACATTTCCAGATGGAATCTCTAAGCCCATCCCCCTGTCACATCTCCAGATGGCATCTTTAAGCCCATCACCAAATGGCATCTTTAAGCCCATTCCCTCAAAATTACGCTTCGACGAGTGCAAATTTTTTTGGGCACTCTAGTGTCCAATCTCCTTTTACCTTCGAGTCGCGAACGACAAACTTGCCAATCTAACTCTTCAGGTTCAAGAAGATTGAACAGGGGCAACTGTTGTACCCCAAAATTTGCCCTCTCTTTTCCACAAGAAATCACAGCTTCAGGCTTTTCCTGATTTTTTCAGATTGGCTTAAGAATCGGTCAAACAGACTTCTCTCATCAGTTAGACAAAATTAGGGTTTCCATTGATTTTGAATCAGTTCAAGAAGATTGTTAGGGTTTGGTTGAGTTTGTCTCAGGGTTTGATCAGGCGGACGTTTCTTTGACAATAAATCAAGAATTAGGGTTTGCACGCGCATTTTCAGAAGAATTTGAATCCAGTGTCTTAATTGACTGTCACATGGTTGTGACGTTTGTTCAAGATTTCTATCTAAACATCTGGGATAAAAGCTGAGGCATTTGAATTGAGAATTTGCAGTGTTTGGTTTAATCAGTAAAAGGAAAGACATGTGGACGTTTGTTTGATTAACTGTGCAATGCTTTGGATTATTCGGAACACCGGACGTTTATTGATTATTTATCATTTCTAAGTTAAAATTATTGGATAATTTCCAGTTATTATAATTCAAGAAATATAAATAATTAAATAAACAATTGAAGAGGAATTAAAAGAGATATCTGACAAAAAGACTTTTATTTATTTTTAATCATTGGTACAAGTGTTATTTAAATACAAGTAATTTTATTTACAAGTATTTATAATAATATTTATTACAAATGATTAAAATAAAATAAAGCTATATCCTAATTTTCCTAAGTCTTCATCTTCTATGGCATCCTTTGCTCAATTGATATTTACCTGCAAAAAGAAAAGGAAGAAGTCAAATGCAGATGAATTTAAAAAGTATTTCGCAGACAGATATTTAAAACTCATCATTAAAAGTGATTGGCCGGAATCAGTTTGTTCACCCTCTCTGCAAATCACAAGAGGACTCTTGGTTCACAAAGAGGGAAAGAATTTAAATGTTTGCAAGCATGAATTAATACAAAGCTGCATAAAATGCATTGTCAACATGGGCAAACAAGCTGCATAAAATGCATTGTCAACATGGGCAAACAAACTGTCAAAGAAACTAAACTGAATTGCACTATCAAACAAGGCAAACCAAACTAAGTCAAAATGGCCAACCAAGTGCAGAACTGTCCAAAAGAGATGTCAACCAAGAACTGTCAAAGCTGCCTACAAGCTAGCAAAAGCAAGACAGAAAAACAGGAAGTATGCAGAGGAAAGAAACAATGGAAGCAACATATTCAAATTTACATCATTTTCCAGGCCAAACTTTTTCAGAGTAAGTACAGTTTTAAGCAATATAAAAATGCTTTTTATCTGTGGAGAGAGCAAAGAGAGATAAAAGGGAGAGACTTACAGTTTGTTGAGGCAAGCTGAATTGATATAAAACAAACATATCAGAACAGTTCAAAAGGGGGCAGAACCAACACATAGAAAAAGATAGGCTACAAACTGTAAAATACCATAAGCTTTTCAAACCTGCTAAGCTTAAGCAAACAGCCTGCCTCAAACTGAAAACAAAAACTCAGCCTCAAAGGCTTGCCTCAAAACTGCTTGCCTGCATAAAGCTTGCTTCAAGCAAGCCTGTAACAAACAAGAGCCTCAAAACTACCAACCTTGCAAAATTATTACAGAAGCAAGCTTGCAACCTCAAGCATGTAACCTTCTTCAAACATCAAACCAGTTCACAAAACTGTAACATCCTGCCTTCCAACTTACAGCAACACAAGCCAATAAGCCTGTAAGTTACAAAACTCAACATTCAAGCCTTTATTCAAACAGAACCCTCCAAACCTGTCAAACTGTTAGTTCAAAGAAGCAAGCCAAAGCCTAAACTTCAAGCCTGTCTCAAGCCTTTCAGAGCCAAAGCCAAAACAACAATAAGGCAACTCAGAACCAACATATCAACAACAACTGAAGCAACAACATCCTCAGAGCCAAGCTCCTCACAGGATCAAACAAATCAAAGCCAGAAAGCATCCCAGAATAAAAGAGAAAATAAACTCAGAGGCAAGTGTTCAGAAGGAGAAAAGGAAACACAAAAGCAAGATACAAAGTACCAGATTTCCACAAAGCTAGCACAGCATCACACTCCCTCGCCTTGGCCGCCTGAGGATGCCCCCTGTCCATTTCTCCTCCTCCGTCTCCAAAAGCCAACGAAGGTATAAATTTTCCTTCCATTTTCTTTAAACATCTCACACAACATGAATAAACATAGAAGATCAGAGCTTGCCAAGAAAAATAAATCACGACATGTAAAACTTGAAAACCTAAAAACGCATAAAACGGAAATCAAACCTTTTCGTGTCGCCGCCTTGCTTGATCATGGAGGGAGGAGGAGATGAACGGTGGCGCCTAATGGCCATGAACGGAGTTTTTTTTCAGAAAGCATTGCACAAGAAAGATGAAGAAGAGGATGAATGGAAGCGGCGCTGTTCAACGACAAACCCTTGTTCTGAGACAATTTCTCAAACCCTAAAAAAATTTGCAAAACGTGTTCTGGGCCTTGCCCCATCCAAATGTTAAGCCCAACAAAATCTGGAACGCACCCCTTTTTTTTTGTTTCAATCAGCATTTGTCTTCTATTTGGGCCTGCCCTCACAAAAGCCCCCTAAAGCCCATTTATTCTTTTATCCATTTTCTTATTTATTTCAAACTAATACTATTTTCTCTATCACTTTATTTTTTTATAAATAACTTATACTAATATTTTTGTTAAATGAAAATGATACATTAATTTCCTTTTTTTGTAAAATATTTATTAATACTTTTTTATCACATTTAAGAGTATATAAAAATAGGATTTTTTCTAAAATTAAATAACTTTCTTTTTAGAATTTTTGTTTAATAGACTCTTGTATATAAAACATTTGAAAAATACATAAATATTAGATTTAATTAGGTTAATAGATTTTTGTCTTAAAACTCTTTTTAATAAATCTTTTTCATACATAAAAACATTAATACATAAAAATAGAATTTCTTAAGCATTTTCTTTTCTTTTATTAAATCTTTTGTTTATACATAATCAACAAAAACCCAAAGATAAATAAAATACTTAATAATATATTAGGTTAACATTTTTTATCACTTGTAAATAATCACATACATTTTACAATATTTTTGTTTATCTTTTATTCTTATACTTGGCTATACTTTACATTGAGAATACGATTCAATTTGGTTGTAAATATATTTGGACACTACTATTCTGATAAGTCTCATCCCCCATTTGTAAACATTTGTACCCCCATTCCCGGATACTTATTTGTAATAGCTTAGACTTTAAATTCCCGCAATTTATCGCTTTCTATATATTGTATAGTATTTAGGGTTTGTATGCGAAGATTCAAAATTAACTGCTAGATAACCTAATACAAGACAAATGCATGACAATCAATACACAATTCACACTTGCACCCCTAGGGTAATCCCGCTTGTTGCCTTCAAAAATGGGCCATGTTTGCATGTCAAGTACTTTGGCAAAACAAAACAAAACAAAATGATCATAGTCCCTCGATGACGCTTTCGAAGTTTCCTAAACAAAATGATCATAGTCCCTTCAAGCAAATTGCCAAAGACACTTGACACTATTGCATTCATGGTCTAAACGATGACCCGCGCTCGTCCCGTTAACATCCTAACACAAGGTTGTTCACCAAATACAATGGTGAAACAACACTGTTAAAAGGGTTAAAACATGAGAAAAATCTTTGAGTAAATTTAGGGGTAGACAACTCTTAGTTACTTGATCAAACTTGCAAAACACACTTGCCTACTTTCAAAACACACTCCACAACACAACTTTCAAAACAACTTTCCAAAACATTTGAAATATCTTTTCAAAAAGACAAACACCATTGCATATACTCAAACAAGAGTCATTACAATGGTTGCCTAGACAAGGCATCTTTTTCAAAACATTTCCAAAAACACACACACACACACACCACCATTTCAAGCAATTGAAAATCAAAGGCAAGTGATCTAAAACAAGTAACTAAGAGCCCATGGATAACCATGGATGAAAAGGGTGCTAGCACCTTCCCTTTTCATAATCTACCCCACGAACCCACGAAAACATCTCAAAAGGTTTTTCCTGTGCTTTTTAACCTTTCCTTTAGGATAAAATAAAAAGTCGGTGGCGACTCTTGCTAAACCGAACAAATGCGAATACAAACGCAAAACCTCAAGTCAGTTATCCCACCGTATCACACGGTCGAATCCGGGCTTCATAGCTTAGAGATGAACCACTATCTGGTCAAATCTAGGCTTCGCGGTGTTTGATATTGTTATCCGATCGTTCTCCGGGCTTTACAATATGATGTAGAAATCAAGATACTATCAGGTCGGATCCGGGCTTCATAGCTTAAACTTGGTGAGAATTTGATTGTATCTTTTTCCTGAAAGGTAAAGAGTTAGTCGTATGTAATGCATGCTATGCATCGAGCAATGATGTTCTCAAAATAAATGAGATTGGGTTGTATGATGCGTATGCGCATGTCAAGATGTATGGAGATGCAATGTTTTTATGATGTTCTCTAGCTGGGGGAAATAAATCCTGGATTGCTGATGGAGCAAAGAGTTGAATTCTTTGTTCTCGCTGGGAATAACGACGGAAGATGATTGTGAAAATTATCCTGCTGGCGAATAAACTGACGAGAAAATGACTTTGTGGGGAAGAGATGCTCTACTAGAGGATTTGTTGATATGGAGGAATAACCTCGGCTGGGGATGAATTACTGCTGCTGGCGATAATGAAACCTGTTGGGGGTTGAGTTTCTGCTTGTGGAAGAAATAAACTCCACTGGGGATAATGTTCTAGTGCTGATGATAGATAAACTCTGCTTGGGGAGAATCACTGTTTTTAGATACCTTTTACTCTGCGGGGAGTGAATGTACCTTTAATCCTATTCTCCAGCTAGGTCTATCCCTATACCTGGTGGACAGAAAAACCGTAAGGTTTGGACATTTCTTGTTTGCCCTCGTTCCTGAAATTACGAGTAATCGTCTTTTGTTTCGCATGTAAATGTTTATGAGCAACAATTATTGTCAAATGCATATATAAAAAATGAACAATTGGATGTTCTCGCAAAATAAAACAGAAAAAAGAAAAACAATTTGAAATTTCTTTGCGAAAATGAATTGTATTGATTTTGAAGTTGGCCTGTAAAATAGGCGTTTTTGTACAAGAGGCTGACGTCCTAGTAAGAGAGCACCGCCGAAAGATAGAATTTATACAATTTGTGTAAAACAAAGAAAAAACAGCTATGTGAACAATCCCATTGGGTTCCAACTCTGCTATTTCCTTTATATCTTCGAGCATCTCATCACTTTGCTACTTGGTTAAAGGTAGATCAGATTGATTAGTGTCATCTGAGCTTGATAGTTGATACCGAAGTCTGGTTGTAATATGATCCAATGAGACATAGTGTTACGCTTCAATCCCTAATTTTTGCCTGGACCGCCCTTTCGGGTTTTCAGTCCATCGGGATACCCTTTTTTGCCCAAGCCGCCTTTTCAGGTTTTCGACTTGCTGGGTGTACATATTTTTTCATTTTCCTCCCTTATTTTTGCTTGAACCCTTTTGGTTCGCCGCGAAGCCCTTATTTTTGCCTAGGCCAGTCAACCTAGCGAGTCTTTGATTATGCGTAGTATTTTTTCACTATGTCTGCATTGACGGGGTGAGGAAGGTCGTCACCATCCATGGTGGTTAGAATCATAGCTCCTCCTGAGCAAATGTTCTTAACCACAAATGGCCCTTCATACGTAGGGGTCCATTTTCCCCTGGAATCACCTTGCGGTAGTATGATGCGTTTGATCACCAGATCCCTAACTTGATACTCTTGTCATCTGACTTTCTTGTTAAATGCCTTGATCATTCGCTTTTGATACGTCTGACCATGACAAATAGCGGTAAGTCTTTTTTCGTCGATTAAGTTCAGCTGATCAACCCGAGGTCATTTTTTAGAGAATGAAATGCTCTACAATCCATCTTCAGCTCCCAAGTTCAAAATATGCACTCACAAGAAGTTATGAATTTGGACATTATAGGTCATTTTGAAAAGTCAACAAAAACACCTTTTTTGTCAAAGCTTCATACATGATCATGGAAGACTCAATTGAGATGAGACCAAAAGGTTTGCTTAGAGGACATCTCAAAATTTATAAAAAGTCCAAGAACACTTTCAAAGAGTCAAAATTGAGGAATTTATGCATTGGTGAAGTTGACCTTTTTTTCAAAATTGTCAAAAGTGCCTCAAATTGCAATTTTTGTCAAATGGGCCTAACTTTTTGCACTTGTTTTGAGTTGGTATCATGGTCCACGAGCCATAGCTCTTTCCACTTGTCTTTATTTTATTTTTGCTATTTATTTTGATTTTTTATTCTAATTAAATCAATTTAAATCCAAATAAATCATGAAAATATCCAAACCATTCAAACCTCAAGATTTTGTGCACATTTCAGGTCCCATATCCAGCTAGCAAGTGAATCAATTCGTGCAAGGCATAGGTGGGAACACAAATATTGACCTTGGCATATTTTGGAAGGAATTTCATGGAAATCAAATCAAGATCACAAATCATAATGGATAAAGATTGAGATCACAATTGCAACCCTAATTCAATCAGTGGTATATAGTGTACAATTGCAGCAAAAAACAACAGGGTTTAGAGGTGTGTAGAAAGAGAACCAAACTTGAAAAAATCAAAGAAAAGTGGTAATCTGTTTTGATACTTCCATACAGTTTCAAGACTCCCAAGCCATCCCTTTCATATCCTGGACATACAAGGAAGTTGTACCAATCAAGAACAAGCATTTTCCAGCGCTAGAACTCACTGTAAGTGATCCACAACCATGGCTTTTTCTTGAAATCGAATCACATGATTTTGGCACTTATAGCATGAATTACCTACATATTCTTGTTCCTTGAAGCATTTACAAGCTGTTCATAACAATTAATTGCATTTTTTCTAACTCTATAGAGATTTTCCATTATTAGGGTTTTGTGTCTTGTTTTAGGATATTTTTATACAGGTGAAATTGGTCCACAAGAAGGTCACCACGATGCTCAGTAGGCCAAGGCGATTTGATTCACACCATTAGATTTTGTTTATTATGTCTGTGTGCGATTTTGAGATATGTAGGGTTTGTAGTGACAACCCTATGTCCATAGGTAAAAGTCTCTGACTTTTACCAACGGAGAGAGGAAGAAGATGACATGCGTGGCATCATCCCATTCTCCAGTTTTAAATTTTGCGCGTGTTTGGTAGCCAGCTTCGCTTTATGTATTTTATTATTTTTGTTTCATATATTAACAAATGGAATCAAGTGGCCCAGTGGCAGCTAAGGGAACGCTAAGGCATTGTATGGCATGAGGTCAGGGGTTCGACCCCTGCCTCCAAGCATTTTCCATTTTTCTTGAATTTTCTTTACAGATTCCATATCCCACAAAGCGTGAGGTCCACCATATGCCCTCAAGGCTCCATCATTGGATCTCCAGGAAGCCAGATCTGAAGGCCACCATGTGATGATCCACCAAAAGCCTTGGTCAACGCACAACATGGGAACTTGGAGGTCAAACATGGACCAAGATTGCTTGGGCCTAGAAGTGTTATCAACACCCTTCAAATTGCTGTTTAACCAGTCCCAATATCTCTTTTTATCTATTCTTTTATAATTCCTTTTATTTAATTTATTTAAATTATTTTTTTACTAACAAAAATTAATTTTTTTTAATAAAATCATAAAATCAAGTTTTTTCATCAAAATTAGATTTAGGTTTTTTTACAAAAATTAATTTAATTGCTTAATTTAATTTATTAGGTAACTTTAATTCCTTTTGTAAATAAATTAAAAACAATTAGAAAATTAGGGTTTTAGTTTAATTTAATTTCTATTTTATTTTTCTTAAAAATAATCAAAAATACAAAAATAGGTCAAATGTAAATTATTTTCTATAATTTAGTTTGATTAAGTAATTAAGTTTGTATATATTTAATTTTAAACTATTTTCTTAAAATAATCAAAAACGACAAAATTAATTTTTTTTCTTTTAATTAAGTTAGACGGGGTCAAAACCCTAATTTCCTTTCGCTCTCTACTCGTCGCGCGTTTATTTACTTTATAATATTGATGTAGTTGCTCACAGGATGTAATAAATTAATTAGGACTTTCTCCGTTTATTTATCGTTTTAGTCGTTTTTTTTGCTATGTAAATTAATACCCGAAGCCTTGTAATAGCGTAGCTTTATTTTCTCGCACTTTAGTTCTCGCAAAATATTAACTGTTAGATGTATTGTAATAGGGTTGCATGACATGAATGTATGTTAAAATTAAAACAGTTAGCAAACCCTAAATCTGCAAAGATAATAACTTGAAATTGAATCACTCGCACATGTGCGCTCCTAGGGTATACTCTCACTTCAGTTGCCTTCGGTAAACGGTCATTAAGTATAGGATACTTTAGTGGTCGCTCTCTTTTCTAAACAAAAGATCAAAGTCCCGTTCGGAAAAGTTGCCTCGGAAAGGTTGCCTCAGATATGTTACCTCGAATATTGATCTTAAGACATTAGGGTTATTACTAAGACGTCCTAACATTGCTTTAGTGATCATACGTCCCTTTCGAATTGACCCTTAAAACTCCAACGACGGTGCTACCTACTCATTAATAGTGGGATAGCACTGTCTAAAGGAAACAAGAATAGAAACAATCTCTTTTTCGAGTAGGTAGATTAGTTCTTAAGTACTTTCTCAAACAAAACAAACTTTTTCACACCAAACGCTTTTTCAAACAAAGTTTTCAAAATAACTTCGTAACACTCTTGAAGACAGAAGCAAGAGTTAAATCGAAGTAAAACAAAAACTTTTCAAATCAAACACACACAAGAATTTTGAAAAGGATGAGCAAGTACCTAAGAGCCTGTAGAAAACTACAGATAGAAAGGGTGCTAATACCTTCCCTTTCTATAATCTACCCCCCGTACTCAAAATCTCGGAAAAGGGAATTTTCTGTGCTTTTTTCCCTTTCCTGTTGGATAAAATAAAAGTCGGTGGCGACTCTTGCTTACCGCGACATTTTCCGAACATAAACGCAAAACGCAAACCAGCATTTCAAACAGTCCGGTTTTGGCCACCGTATCACAGAACTGGCGACTCTGCTGGGGAAGAGATGCTCTGCTAGAGGATCTATTGATTTGGAGGAATAACCTCGGAAGAACTGCCTCTAAACCCTTACTGTCATTTTGGAGGTTGAAATACAAAATTCTCCCCAGCAGAGTCGCCAGTTCTGTGATACAGTGGCCAAAACCGGACTGTTTGAAAATGTTGGTTTGAGTTTTGCGTTTATGTTCGCAAAATGTTGCGGTAGGCAAGAGTCGCCACTGACTTTTATTTTATCCAACAGGAAATGAAAAAAGTATAGAAAAATTCCCTTTTTCGAGATTTTGAGTACGGGGGGGTAGATTATAGAAAGGGAAGGTATTAGCACCCTTTCTATCAGTGGTTTTCCACAGGCTCTTAGGTACTTGCTCATGATTTTCAAAATTGCTTGTGTGTGTTTGATTTGAAAAAGTTTTTGTTTTACTTCAATTTAACCCTTCCTTCTGTCTTCAAGAGTGTTACGAAGTCGTTTTGAAAACTTTGTTTGAAAAGAGTGTAAGTGTGGAAAAGTTTGTTTGTTTGAGCAAGTACTTAAGAACTAATCTACCTACTCGAAAAAGGGATTGTTTCTATTCTTGTTTCCTTTAGACAGTGCTATCCCACTATTAATGAGTAGGTAGCACCGTCGTTGGAGTTTTAAGGGTCAATTCGAAAGGGACGTACGATCACTAAAGCAATGTTAGGACATCTTTGTAATAACCCTAATGTCTTAAGATCAATATTCGAGGCAATATATCCGAGGCAACCTTTCCGAGGCAACTTTTCCGAACGGGACTTTGATCTTTGTTTAGACAAGAGAGCGACCACTAAAATACCCTATACTTAATGATCGTTTACCGAAGGCAACCGAAGTGAGAGTATACCCTAGGAGTACGCATGTGCGAGTGATTCAATTTCAAGTTATTTATCTTTGCACATTTAGGGTTTGCTAACCATTTTAAATTTAATATACATTCTTGTCATGCAACCCTAATATCATACATCTAACAGTTTAATATTTGCGAGAATTAAAGTGCGGAAAGTAAAGCTACGCTATTACAAGGCTTCGGGTATTAATTTACATAGCCAAAAAACCCGCTAAAATGATAAATGAACGGAGAAAGTCCTAATTAATCTATTACATCCTGTGAGCAGTTACATCAATATTGTAAAGTAAATAAACGCGTGACGAGTAGAGAGCGAAAGGAAATTAGGGTTTTGACCCCGTCTAACTTAATTAAAAGAAAAAAATCAATTTTGTCGTTTTTTATTATTTTAAGAAAATAGTTTTAAATTAAATATGTACAAACTTAATTACTTAATCAAACTAAATTAAAGAAAATAATTTACATTTGACCTATTTTTGTATTTTTGGTTATTTTTAAGAAAAAGAAAATAGAAATTAAATTAAACTAAAACCCTAATTTTCTAATTGTTTTTAATTTATTTACAAAAGGAATTAAAGTTACCTAATAAGTTAAATTAACCAATTAAATTAATTTTTGTAAAAAAACCTAAATCTAATTTTGATGAAAAAAATTGATTTTATGATTTTATTAAAAAATAATAATTTTTGTTAGTAAAAAAATAATTTAAATAAATTAAATAAAAGGAATTATAAAAGAATAGAGAAAAAGAGATATTGGGCCCGGTTAAACAGCAATTTGGAGGGTGTTGATAGCACTTCTAGGCCCAAGCAATCTTGGTCCACGTTTGACCTCCATGTTCCCATGTTGTGCGTTGACCAAGGCTTTTGGTGGATCATCACATGGTGGCCTTCAAATCTGGCTTCCTGGAGATCCAATGATGGAGCCTTGAGGGCATATGGTGGACCTCACGCTTTGTGGGATATGGAATCTGTAAAGAAAATTCAAGAAAAATGGCAAATGCTTTGAGGCAGGGGTCGAACCCCTGACCTCATGCCATACAATGCCTTAGCATTCCCTTGGCTGCCACTGGGCCACTTGATTCCATTTGTTAATATATGAAACAAAAATAATAAAATACATAAAGCGAAGCTGGCTACCAAACACGCGCCAAATTTCAAACAGGCGAATGGGATGATGCCACGCATGTCATCTTCTTCCTCTCTCCATTGGTAAAAGTCAGAGACTTTTACCTATGGACATAGGGCTATCACTACAAACCCTTCATATCTCAAAATCGCACACATGCATGATAAACAAAATCTAATGGTGTGAATCAAATCGGCTTGGCCTACTGAGCATCGTGCTGAACTTCTTGTGGACCAATTTCACCTGTATAAAAAGATCCTAAAACGAGACACAAAACCCTAATAATGGCAAATTTCTATAGAGTTAGAAAAAATGAAATTAATTGTTATAAACAACTTGCAAATGCTTTAAGGAACAAGAATATGTAGGTAATTCATGCTATAAGTGCCAAAATCACGTGATTCGATTTCAAGAAAAAGCCATGGTCGTGGATCACTTATAGTGAGTTCTAGCGCTGAAAAATGCTTATTCTTGATTGGTGCAGCTTCCTTGTATGTCCAGGATACGAAAGGGATGGCTTGGGAGTCTTGAAACTGTCTGGAAGTATCAAAACAGATTACCACTTTTCTTTGATTTTTCAAGTTTGGTTCTCTTTCTCGCGCCTCTCAACCCGCCTTGTCCGGTTCTGGCCTCCAAGTTGGTTTCTCAACTTTATTAGATTTACAAGTTTAAATCTAATAAAGTTTGTTTATTTCTTGGTTTGCAAATTTAAATCTCCCAAAGTCTTTGAAATTATTTCATACGCATTCCATCATCATGCACCTCATTACAGGTATCATTACAGGTTTCTCATCTTCTTCGCTGTTTATTTCAGCATAGAATGTCTTCTGACATACCTACCGATCAAGCCATCAAGGCTCTTCAAGCACAGAATGCTCAATTCAAAGAGATGTTCTTGAACCTGGCCAAATGACAATAAGATTTGAAGACTCTCATCATGAAGGAGAAGAAAAAGAAGAAGAAGAAGAAGGTGGTTCTGCTGAATATGGGTCACAGATTTGGGAATAGGTTGAGATAAGAAGCTGATCTGTCTCATTCATCTAAAGGAGGAGAGAATCAGGAGGAGGAAAAGGGTCCTAGTCCTGTGGTCTCTGATAATGACACTAATTTTTATGAAGAACAGTATCCTCCTGTTGAGGATAGGTACAAGCAACTCGAAGACCGTCTGAGTACAATGGAGATTCAGAAGATACCTGGTTTGGACTTTGGAGATCTGGGACTGGCATCTAGGGTGGTGATCCCTCACAAGTTTAAAGCTCCTGTGTTTGATAAATACGATGGAGTATCCTGTCCAAATATCCATCTCCGCTCATACGTCAGAAAAATCCAACCATATACTGCTGATAGAAATCTGTGGGTTCATTTCTTTCAAGATAGTCTGTCAGGGACTCAGCTTGAATGGTTTTATCAATTGGAAGTAGCTAATGTCCGCAACTGGGAGGACCTTGCTGCTTCTTTTTACAAGCAATACCAGTATAACACTGACCTTGCTCCCACACGTACTCAACTTCAGGGTATCTCTATGGGTACAAGTGAAGGCTTTAAGGACTATGCTCAGAAGTGGAGAGATCTGGCTGGAAGAGTCCAACCCCCTCTGTCTGATAGGGAGTTGGTGGATATGTTTCTTGGGACTTTGTCTCGTCCATTTTTCAATCACTTGATTGGCAGTTCATCATCTGGGTTCACTGAATTGATTTTGACTGGGGAGAGAGTGGAAGTTGGTATCCGAAGTGGCAAGATACATAAAGGTGCTTCATCAAGTACAGAAAAGAAGCCTTTCAGGAAAGAAGCTAGTGTTGTTTACAGCTCGGGGAGCCAAAACCGACCTGAACGCCGCCAAGCAGTAAATGCGGTAGTAATATCAAGACCCACCGTTGCCCTACAATGCAACGATCAGTAAAGAATGGAGAGACCACAAAGACAGTATACTCGACTCAGTATGAACTTATCTCAAATTCTACCACAACTGTTAAAAACTAACCTGGTAACTCTGAGGGAAGCCCCAAAGAATCCCAGCACCACATCTCCGCTGTATAATCCGAACGCCCGTTGTTCCTATCACTCTGATAGCCCAGGGCATGATACAAACAACTGTTGGGCCTTGAGGAATAAGGTGCAAGATTTGATTGAATCTAAAGAAATTGAGTTTGACGCTCCGGAGAAGCCCAATGTCATAACTGCATCCATGCCCAAGCATGATCAGGGAGTGAATGCAATTGAGGATGATGAAGAAGAGTCTGATGTTGATAGCTGGATTTACCCTACTACCGACGGTGGATTGAACAACTGGACAGCGAAAGACTTCGTTCCCGTTTCTTTTATTACACAGTAATAGACTTTTGTTTTGAGATTTATAACAGACAATTTGAAACTTTACGGCCCGGTGCCTTGCCCGGGGAACTTTGGCTTTGTTTGCGAGGGCTTATTGTGTGTCATTTTCATATATCATCAATAAAGCATTGGACGTTTTCTTGCATTACAAATTTTGTGCTCCTTGTTTTTCTTTTCTATCTTGCACTTTATCAAAACAACTATTGTCTTACACACACTCACATATCATAATGCAGATCCACATCCACTCTGGATCCCATTGATAACGACTCTGCTTCTGCCAGTTATGACTTCGAAAAACTGATCAACCAAGTCGAGGACGAAGGTGAGGATGATTGTGAAGTGTCTGGGGAACTTGCTAGACTGTTAATACAGGAAGAGAGGGCCATACAGCCCCATGAAGAGCCAGTGGAATCAGTAAATTTGGGTACAGAAGAAGACAAGAAAGAGGTCAAGATCGGTGCGGATCTGGAGCCTAGTGTCAAGCAGCGGTTGATACAGATGCTACGTGATTATGTTGAGATATTCGCTTGGTCTTATGAAGACATGCCTGGTTTAGAAACCGATATTGTGGTACACCGCTTACCAACTAAAGAAGACTGTTCTTTAGTAAAGCAGAAAGTTCGCCGCATGCGCCCAGAGATGTCTGAGAAAATCAAAGCTGAGGTCATGAAACGGTTTGATGCCGATTTTCTAGCAGTTACTTCTTACCTGCAGTGGGTTGCCAACGTGGTTCCGGTGCCGAAGAAAGATGGTAAGGTACGAATGTGTGTGGACTATAGGGATCTGAATAGGGCAAGCCCCAAGGATGATTTCCCGCTACCTCACATCGACGTTCTGGTCGATAACATCGTGCAGCATAAGATCTTCTCCTTTATGGATAGTTTTCTGGTTACAATCAGATTAAGATGGCTCCCGAAGACATGGAGAAGACAACCCTCGTTACGCAGTGGGGTACCTTTTGCTAAAAGGTCATGCCGTTCGGATTGAAGAATGCTGGGGCAACATATCAGTGCACCATGGTAGCTTTGTTCCACGACATGATTCACCATGAGATTGAGGTATACGTTGACGACATGATTGCAAGATCCCAAACTGAAGAAGAACATCTTGACCATCTCCAGAAACTATTCGACATGTTGAAGATGTACAAGCTGAGGTTAAACCCGAACAAGTGCACCTTCGGGGTAAGGTCTGGTAAGTTGTTGGGCTTCATCGTTAGTGATAAAGGTATTCAAGTGGATCCTGCTAAGGTAAAGGCTATACAGGAAATTCCATCTCCCCGAACGGAAAAAGAAGTCAGAGGCTTTTTGGGATGTCTGAACTACATTGCCCGATTCATTTCACACCTGACTGCTACTTGTGAGCTAATCTTCAAGCTGTTGAAGAAAGATCAAGTGGTAAGATGGAATGATGAATGTCAGACCGCTTTCGAAAGGATCAAGGAATATCTCCAAGAGCCTCCTATTCTGATGCCTCCAGTTGAAGGGAGACCTTTGATCTTTTACTTGACCGTACTCGACAATTCAATGGGGTGTGTGCTGGGGCAGCATGACGAGTTTGGCCAAAAAGAGCATGCTATTTACTACCTTAGCAAAAAGTTTACCAACTGTGAGACCCGATACTCACTTCTTGAGAAAACTTGTTGCGCTTTGGCATGGGCTGCTCGTCGACTGAGACAGTATATGCTGACTCACACTACCCTATTGATATCAAAGATGGATCCAATTAAGTATATCTTCGAAAAGCTCGCCATGTCCGGAAGAATAGAAATATGGATGATGATCTTAATTGAGTATGACATCCAATACACAACCCAAAAATCAATCAAGGGGAGTGTGTTGGCAGATCATTTGGCGCATCAGGCCGTGGATGATTATCAGTCTATAAATTTCGAGTTTCCGAATGAGAACATCATGTTGGTGACTGACTGTGAAAAACCTGGACCAGATGAAGGACCTGAGGAAGGATCCCGATGGTATATGTATTTTGACGGAGCTTCAAACGCGTTAGGAAATGGCATTGGCGCCGTGATCATATCTCCTTAGGGATGTCATACTCCGTTCACCGCCCGATTATGTTTTAACTGCACCAACAACATGGCAGAGTATGAAGCATGCATCCTGGGCCTTCGAGCAGCTATTGACCTAAGGATTAAGTTCTTAAGTATGTTCGAAGATTCCGCTCTAGTGATCAGTCAGATGAAAGGCGAGTGGGATACGAAGCACCCAAATCTTATTCCTTACAAAGAGTATGTATTGATGTTGCTTCCACACTTCGAGGAGATAACCTTTGAACATTTTGAGAGAGGAGAATCAGTTGGCGGATGCACTAGCTACCATGTCTTCTATGTTTAAGGTCAGGTGGGACAATGAAGCTCCCCAGATTACCATCGAGAGGTTGGACGAACCCGTACATTGCTATGATATCGAGACTGAAGAGGTAGCAGATAAACCCTGGTTTCACGAGGTAAAGAGGTATCTTGAGGCTTAGGAGTACCCCGAGGGTGCATCTGTTAATGATAAGAAGTTTCTGAGGAGATTCGCTGCAAAGTTCTTCATTAGCAACAATGTCCTTTACAAGCGTAACCATGACTCAACCTTACTGCGATGTGTGGACAAGAACGAGGCAGAAAGGATTATGGCAGAGTTACATGAAGGTACTTTCGGGACTCATTCCAGTGGACATACCATGGCAAAGAAGATCCTACGGGTAGGATATTACTGGTCTACCATGGAAGCCGATTATTACCAACACTCTCGGACCTGTCACAAGTGCCAAGTCTATGCTGATAAGGTGCATGTGCCTCAAGTTCCTCTAAACGTCTTGACAGCTCCTTGGACCTTTGCAATGTGGGGCATCGATATGATTGGCGAGATCATACCTACTACGTCCAATGGGCATCGTTTCATCCTGGTAGCAATTGACTACTTTACAAAGTGGGTTGAGGCAGCTTCCTTTGCTACAGTAACCAAGAACGTCGTGGCACGGTTTATCCGACACAATTTGATCTGTCGATATGGTGTACCAGAGAGGATCATTACGGACAACGGTACAAATCTCAACAATACCATGATCACCGAGCTCTGCAAACAGTTTAAGATACAACATCACAACTCTTCTCCTTACCGTCCGAAGATGAATGGGGATGTTGAAGCGGCTAATAAGAACATCAAGAAGATTGTGCAGAAGATGACGGTGACATACAAAGACTGGCATGAAATATTACCATTCGCTCTTCATGGGTACCGCACTTTAACACAGACTTTAACAGGGGAAACACCCTACTCTTTGGTGTATGGCATGGAAGCAGTCTTACCCATTGAGGTCTAGATACCCTCTCTTCAGATTATGAAGGATGCAGGTTTGAGCGAGGATGATTGGATCCAGACCCGGCTTGATCAGCTGAACTTAATCAACGAAAAAAGACTTACCGCTATTTTTCATGGTCAGACGTATCAAAAGTGAATGATCAAGGCATTTAACAAGAAAGTCAGACGACAAGAGTATCAAGTTGGGGATCTGGTGATCAAACGCATCATACTACCGCAAGGTGATCACATGGGAAAATGGACCCCTACGTATGAAGGGCCATTTGTGGTTAAAAACATTTTATCAGGAGGAGCTATGATTCTAACCACCATGGATGGTGACGACCTTCCTCACCCCGTCAATGCAGACATAGTGAAAAATACTACGCATAATCAAAGACCCGCTAGGTTGACTGGCCTAGGAAAAAATAAGGGCTTCTCGGCGAACCAAAAGGGTTCCGGAAAAAATAAGGGATGAAAGTGAAAAATATATACACCCAGTGTGATACGGTGGCCAGAACCGGGACTGTTTCTTTTTAGGAATTACTGGTTTGCGTTTTGCGTTTGTGTTTGCAAAATGTCGCGGTAAGCAAGAGTCGCCACCGACTTTTATTTTATCCAACAAGGAAAGGAAAAAAGCATAGAAAAATTCCTTTTTCGAGATATTTCTAAGTACGGGGGGTAGATTATAGAAAAGGAAGGTATTAGCACCCTTTCTATCCGTAGTTATCTACGGGCTCTTAGGTACTTGCTCATCATTTTCAAAATTGCTTCTTTGTGTGTTTGTGTGATTTGAAAAGTTTTTGACTTTGATTTAACTCTTGCTTCTGTCTTCAAGAGTGTTACGAAGTGTTTTTGAAAGCTTTGGTTGTAAAGGAGTGTAAGTGTGAGAGAAAGTTTGTTTGGATTGAGCAAGTACTTAAGAACTAATCTACCTACTCGAAAAAAGAATTGTTTTATGTTCGCTTCCTTTAGAAAATGCTATCCTACTATTAGTGAGTAGGTAGCATCGTCGTCTGAGTTTTAAGGGCCAATTTGAAAGGGACGTACGGTCACTAAAGCAATGTTAGGACGTCTTAGTAATAACCCTAATGTCTTAGATCAGTTATTCGAGGCAACAATTCCGAGGAAACTTTTCCGAATCGGGACTTTGATCTTTGTTTAGACAAAAAAGCAGCCACTAAAGCATCCTATACTTAATGACCATTTACCGAAAGCAACCAAGTGGGAGTGTACCCTAAGAGTGCACATGTGCGAGTGATTCAATTTCAGATTATTATCTTTGCACATTTTAGGGTTATCTAACCGTTTTAAAGTTTTACATACATTCTTGTCATGCATCCCTAATGTCATACATCTAACAGTTTAAAGTTTGCAGAATTTAAAATGCGGGAATTATAGCTAAGCTATTACAAGGCTTCGGGTATTTACATAGCCAAAAACAAACCCTTAAGAAATAAAGCGATAAATGAAAGATAAAAGTCCTAATTAACTATTACAACTTGTGGGCAGTTACATTAATAGGAAAAAAAGTAAAATAATAAAGCGTGCGATGAAATTAAGATCGTGAAGAAAACTACGGTTTTGACCCTTTTTAACTTAATTAAAAGAAAAATGTTTTTATTGTTTTTTAATTATTTTTTAAGAAAAAGGAATTAAGTTTTAAATTAAATACACAATTAATTAGTTAATTAAATTAATTAATGAAAATAAATATTTAACCTAATCATGTGTTTTTGGTTATTTTAAGAAAAAAAGAAAATATAATTAAGTTAGAAATAAAACCCTAATTGTTCTAATTATTTTTAAATTTATTTACAAAATAATTAAAGTTATCTAAAATTAAAAAAATTTAATTTAATTAATTAATTTTTTTGATAAAAATAAAATCTAAACCTAATTTGGTGAAAAGTTGATTTTTATGAATTTTTGATTGGTTAAAAGGGAAATTAATTTAATATTGAAAAAAAGACAATAATAATAAAAAGTAAAAGAAATAACCCAAGGGCCCACTGCCAGCGGCTCTGATCAGAGGATAATGATCCAGAAGATGATAATAGTCCAGAGGATGAAGGTCCAGCAGATGACGATCCAGAGGATGATGGTACTAGGCCTACTCCCGGATAGTGGATCCAGCATATTGGGACTGTCAGAAGATGAGATACGCTGGATCTGGTTGAGACTGATGGATCCAGAGGATAACCCCAGGGGACGCTCAGTCTAGTCCTGTTTGGTGAAATCAGAGGATAACCTCCAGCAGATGTAAGCGCTGGACCTGGTGAAAACAAAGGGGAAGGGTGCCAGAGGATCACGCCTGGGATCAAACCCATAATCATGAATTTCTGACTTCCTCCTTCTGGACTACTGCATCAGGGTGTTAGTTTAACAATACAACAGAATAAACAAACAGATCAGAACTATGGGTTTCTGGCCAAAACAAACGCGCCAGAATTTAAACCAACCAGTAAAGTGGTGACACACTATCGTCTTCTTCCCTGGATTTGTTGTTTAAAACTCATAACTTTTACCTACGGACATGGCGCTGTAGCTGTAACCCTGTACTTCTCAGAAATCACATATAAACAATGTAAATAAAATTCAAGACCATGGATCAGCTGGGTTTGATCTGCTGATCACAATGGTTTCTTCCATTTAGGCCAATTTCACATGCACGAGAAAACCCTAAAAGCAAACTAGAAAACCTAACATTGGCAAATCTTGATACAATCCATAAAAATGCAATTGAATATTATAGATAGTTTTCAAATGTGATGGTGAACAAGAATATATGATCATATCATGCTATAAGTGCCAAAATTATGCAAACCGAATTCAAGAAAAGTTCGGTATCGTGAATGCCTTACAGCGAGTTTCAGGGCCTGGAAATGCTTGTTCTTGGTTGGTTTTGCTTGCCTACACTCCCAGGAAGTGATTGATATGGTCAGGAAAGCCTGTGATTTCTTGGAACTAGGAATTCGATTCAACACTTTTTCTTGTTTTTTCCAAGTTTGGTTCTGGTTGTTGCGCCTCTCCCCCCACCTTCATTTTGGTCTGTATATCATCCTTATGTACTGAGGAATGAATTAGGGTTGTCAATGTGATCATAATCTTCTTCCATTAATGCTTTTGATTTTGATTTTATGCACTTGAATATCCTTCCAAAAATAGTCCAAATCCAATCTTTTTGTGCACTCCATGCCTTTACACGAATTTGATCTCATGCGAGCTGGAATTTAAGACCTGAAACAAGTACAAAATCTTGTGTTTTCAATATTTTGGATTTTCTATGATTTGTTTTGATTTAAAATGATTTAATACAAATAAAAATCAAAATAAATAATAAAAACAAGATAATGACAAGTGGCAAAGGCTAGGGCTCGTGGACCATGTTTCCAACTCAAAACAAGTGAAAAAGATTGGGCCCATTTGGCAAAAATTGCATTTTTAGGCATATTTGACTTTTGACAATTTTGCAAAAGGGTCAACTTCGCCAATGCATAGCTTCCTCAATTTTGACTCTTTGAATGTGTTATTGACTTTTTAGAAAGCTTGAGATGTCCTCTAAGCAACCCTTTTGGTCTCATATCAATTTGACATTCCATGCTCATGTATGAAGCTTTGACAAAAAAAGGTGTTTTTGTTGACTTTTCAAAATGACCTATAATGTCCAAATTCATAACTTCTTGTGAGTGCATATTTTGAACTTGGGAGCTGAATATGGATTGTAGATCATAGCATCCTCTTTAAAATGCGCTTTGGATGGGTCATTTCTCATAAAGTATGAGAAAGTTATGCTTGGTCAAAGTTGAGTTGGCTTTTGCTACAAAACCCTAATTTAGCAACTTTTGGTTCTTGATAAATTATGAGCAATCCTTGATGAATCATGATCAACCCTTGATCAAATGATGAAATATACTTCAAAATGAGGATGTTGATCAAAAATCTTGAAGTTTGACTGTAAGTAGGCCACAATTGACTTTTTCCCTAGCACAGTCGATTTTTAGGCATTTGAGCAGTTGACTGAGCAAATTTCCTCTGTAGGGCTTGAAATTTGACATGGATGATCTTGAGAACATATTAGGACAATGGTGCACATTTGGGATCCCTTGGACTTAAGTATCTTGATGCAACATGAAACCCTAATTTGATGTAGACTGCCTTAGGAGGGAGCTTGTCTGGTCAACCCTTGGACTTCCTTGAGCAACTTGAGGATCTTTCTTGAAATGTATTGAGAAATATGGGAGGGGAAATTTTGGGGTACAACACCCGAAAATTCGAAAACCTGAAAAGGCGGCTTGGGCAAAAAAGGGTATCCCGGTGGACTGAAAACCAGAAAGGGCGGTCCAGGCAAAAATTAGGGATTGAAGCGTAACACTATGTCTCATTGGATCATCTTGCAACCAGACTTCGGTATCAACTATTAAGCTCGGACGACACTAATAAATCTAATCTACCTTCAACCAAGTAGCAAAGTGATGAGATGCTCGAAGATATAAAGGCAATAGCAGAGTTGGAACCTAATGGGATTGTTCACATAATTGTTTTTCTTTGTTTTACACAAATTGTATAAATTCTATCTTTCGGCGGCGTTCTCTTACTAGGACGTCAACCTCTTGTACAAAAATGCCTATTTTACAGGCCAACTTCAAAATCAATACAATTCATTTTCGCAAAGAAATTTCAAATTGTTTTTCTTTTTTCTATTTTGTTTTTCGAGAACGTCCAATGGTTGATTTTTTATATATGCATTTGACAATAATTGCTGCTCATAAATATTTACATGTGAAACAAAAGACGAATACTCGTAATATCAGGAACGGGGGCAAACAAGAAATGTCCAAACCTTACGGTTGCTCTGTCCACCAGGTATAGGGATAGACCTAGCTGGAGAATACGATTAAAGGTACATTCACTCCCCGCAGAGTAAAAGGTATCTAAAAACAGTGATTCTCCCCAAGCAGAGTTTATCTATCATCAGCACTAGAAGATTATCCCTAGTGGAGTTTATTTCTTCCACAAGCAGAAACTCATCCCCCAACAGGTTTCATTATCGCCAGCAGCGGTAATTCATCCCCAGCCGAGGTTATTCCTCCAAATCAACAAATCCTCTAGCAGAGCATCTCTTCCCCATAGAGTCATTTTCTCGTCAGTTTATTCGCCAGCAGGATAATTTTCACAATCATCTTCGGTCGTTATTCCCAGCGAGAACAAAGAATTCAACTCTTTGCTCCAACAGTAATCCGGGATTTATTTTCCCCAGCTAGAGAACATCATAAAAACATTGCATGTCCATACATCTTGACATGCGCATCGCATCATACAACCCAATCTCATTTATTTTGAGAACATCATTGCTCGATGCATAGCATGCATTACATACGACTAACTCTTTACCTTTCAGGAAAAAGATACAATCAAATTCTCACCAAGTTCAAGCTATGAAGCCCGGATCCGACCGGATAGTATCTTAATTTCTACATCATATTGTGAAGCCCGGAGAACGACCAGATAACAATATCAAACACCGCGAAGCCTGGATTCGACCAGATAGTGGTTCATCTCTAAGCTATGAAGCCCATATTCGATCGGATAATAGTTTAATCCCCTGTAAGCCGCGAAGCCCGAATTACAACCGGATAACAAATCAACAAGTTATTGTGAAGCCTAGATTACGACCAGATAGTAGTTCGAGACACCATGAAGCCTGGATTCGACCAGATAGTGCTATATCATAAACACAAGCCGCGAAGCCCGGATTACGACCGGATAACAGCTCAGCAAGTTATTGTGAAGCCTGGATTATGACCAGATAGCAATACAAGTTTTTGTGAAGCCTGGATTACGACCAGATAGCAGCCAAAGACATCGTGAAGCCTGGATTACGACCAAATAGTGGTATATCTTTAATACAAGTTATGAAGCCCGGATTCGACCGGATAGTATCTTGATTTCTCCGAACACCATGAAGCCTGGATTCGACCAGATAGTGGTCTGAGACATCGTGAAGCCTGGATTACGACCAAATAGCGGTAAAAGACACTGAAGCCTGGATTACGACCAGATAACAGTGAGGGACACTGTGAAGCTTGGGTTACGACCAAATAGCAGTTTACCCAGCCAATTACTATGAAACTCGGATTCGACCGAATATTAGTAGGCCCAAAAGTCAAATGGAAAGTCCGGATGCAACCGGATAACCACTTGATTTCTTCTGAAGCCTGGATTATGAACAGATAAGAAGTAAGGTATTGTGAAGCTTAGATTACAACTAGATAGCAGTACAAGATACCATGAAGCCTGGATTCGACCAGATAGTGGTATAAAGCATCATGAAGCCTGGATTACGAACATATAACGATAAAAGGGCTGAAGCCTGGATTACGACCAGATAACAGTACAAGACACTGTGAAGCTTGGATTTCAACCAAATAGCAGTTTACCTGGACAAATACTAAGAAGCCCAGAGTCGACCGAATATTAGTGTGCCCTAAATTCAAGTTGAAGCCCGGATGCGACCGGATAAAAATTTAATTCCTTCTGAAGCCTGGATTATGACCAGATAAGAATCGAGAAATTATGAAGCCTGGATCACGACCAGATAGCAAGTTTAATCTCATCTCCCCAGTAAGTCACTGTAAAGCCTGGATTACGACCAGATAGCAGTCGGTCTTATCACTATGAAGCCTGGATTACAACCAGATAGTAGTTCATTTTTACCTTTTCAACTAAGAGACGATTTCTCAGTAGAATAACGGACGACCGAAGCTCCTAAAATTCTATTTCTCTCAAGACAGAGACCATCACTCCCCAGCGTAGTCTTCCTCAATAACGGGTATACAGGCTCTCGCTAAGGAATCTCTTATGCGATCGAAACTCCTTCAGATGGAATCTTTAAGCCCATCTCCTGTCATTCATTTCCAAATGGCATCTGTAATCCCATTCCCGACTTCACAAGACAAATACCACTTTATGCGAGTGCAAATTTCTGGGCACTCTAGTGTTCAATCATCTTCCACCCTCGAATCACGAAAGGCAGAAAAGCCAATCTACATCCTCAGGTTTAAGAAGATTGAACAGGGGCAGATGTTGTACCCCAAAAATTTTCCCTCCCATATTTCTCAAAACACTTCAAGAAAGATCCTCAAGTTGCTCAAGAAAGTCCAAGGGTTGACCAGACAAACTCTCTCCTAAGGCAGTCAACCTCAAATTAGGGTTTCATGTTGCATCAAGATACTTGAGTCCAAGGGATCCGAATCGCTCACCATTGTCCTAATATATTCTCAAGATCATCCATATCAAGTTTCAATCCTTGCAGAGGAAGTTTGCCCAGTCAATTGCTCAAAGGCCTGAAAATCGACTGTGCTAGGGCAAAAGTCAATTGTGGCCCACATACAGTCAAACTTCAAGATTTTTGGTCAATATCGTCATTTTGAAGTATCATTCATTATTTTATCAAGGGTTGATCATGATTCATCAAGGATTGCTTACAATTCATCAAAACCCAAAAGTTGCTAAATTAGGGTTTTGTAGGAAAAGTCGACTCAAATTTGACCAAGCATAACTTTCTCATACTTTAGGAGAAATAACCCATACAAAGCTCATTTTTAAGAGAATGCAATTCTCTACAATCCATCTTCAGATCCCAAGTTCAAAATATGTACTCACAAGAAGTTATGAATTTAGACATTATAGGTCATTTTGAAAAGTCAACAAAAACACCTTTTTTGTCAAAGCTTCATACATGAACATGGAAGACTCAATTGAGATGATACCAAAAGGGTTGATTATATTAAATCTCAAGCTTTCTAAAAAGTCCAAGAACACCTTCAAAGAGTCAAAATTGAGTAAGTTATGCATTGGTGAAGTTGACCTTTTTTGCAAAATTGTCAAAAGTCAAAAGTGCCTCAAATTGCAATTTTTGTCAAATGGGCCTAACTTTTTGCACTTGTTTTGAGTTGGTATCATGGTCCACGAGCCCTAGCTCTTTACACTTGTCTTTATATTATTTTTTCTATTTATTTTTATTTTTTATTCCAATTAAATCAATTTAAATCCAAATAAATCATGAAAATATCCAAACCATTCAAACCTTAAGATTTTGTGCACATTTCAGGTCCCATATCCAGCTAGCAAGTGAATCAATTTGTGCAAGGAATAGGTGGGCACAAAAAGATTGACCTTGGCCTATTTTGGAAGGAATTTCATGGAAATCAAATCAAGATCACAAATTATAATGGACAAAGATTGAGATCACAATTGCAACCCTAATTCAATCAGTGGTATATAGTGTACAATTGCAGCCAAAAACAAGAAGGTTTGGAGGCGCACAAAGGGAGAACCAAACTTGAAAAAATAAAAGAAAAGTGGTAATCTGTTTTGATACTTCCAGGCAGTTTCAAGCTTCCTAAGCCATCCCATTCGTATCCTGGACATACAAGGAAGCTGTACCAATCAAGAACAAGCATTTTCCTGCGCCAGAACTCACTGTAAGTGATCCACGACCATGGCTTTTTCTTGAAATCGTATTCCATTATTCTTGCATCTTTATCATGTTTTAATAGCATATTTGTAATCCCTAACATGTTTGAAAGCTAACAACACCATTTAATTGCGTTTTTGGAAGCTATATTGAAATTCACCATTGCTAGGGTTCTTGGTCTCGTTTTAGGGATTTTTTATACAGGCAAAATTGGTCCACGAGAAGGGAACCATGATGCTCAGCAGGCCAAGACGAATCAGTCCACAACATTAGATTTCATTTATTGTGCTTGTATGTGATTTTGAAATATGCAGGGTTTGTAGTGACGGACATTTGTCCGTAGGTAAAGGTCACTGAACCTTTTAGCAACAGAGAGAGGACAGGGACGATGGCGTGGCAGCCCCTGATTGCCTCGTTTGAATTTTGGCGCAGATGTTTCTTTATTTTGTTTGTTTTCAATATAATGATTATTATTTATTTTGTATACAACAAAAGCACGCGGCTCAGTTGGTGACAAGGCTGTTAGAAAAAGCTACAGGACCTGGGTTCGAATCCTAGGTCCCCCTATATATTTCATATTATTTTTCATTGCTTAATCAGGCGCGGATATAGGTGTGAAGACCACCATGGACCACCATCTTCCAACCATCATATTACCCACCATCCAGATCTGAAGGCCATCATGTGATTGATCCACCAAAAGCCCTGGTCAATGCACAACGCTGAATCCAGAGAAGTCAACATGGACCAAGATTGCTTGGGCCCAGAAGTGTTATCAACACCCTCTAAATTACTGTTTAACCAGGCCCAATATCTCTTTTTCTCTATTCTTTTATAATTCCTTTTATTTAATTTATTTAAATTATTTTTTTACTAACAAAAATTAATTCTTTTTTTTTTAATAAAATAATAAAATTAATTTTTTTCATCAAAATTAGATTTAGGTTTTTTTACAAAAATTAATTTAATTGGTTAATTTAATTTATTAGGTAACTTTAATTCCTTTTGTAAATAAATTAAAAACAATTAGAAAATTAGGGTTTTAGTTTAATTTAATTTCTATTTTCTTTTTCTTAAAAATAACTAAAAATACAAAAATAGGTCAAATGTAAATTATTTTCTTTAATTTAGTTTGATTAAGTAATTAAGTTTGCACATATTTATTTAAAACTATTTTCTTAAAATAATCAAAAACGACAAAATTAATTTTTTCTTTTAATTAAGTTAGACGGGGTCAAAACCCTAATTTCCTTTTGCTCTCTACTCGTCGCGTGTTTATTTACTTTATAATATTGATGTAACTGCTCACAGGATGTAATAGATTAATTAGGACTTTCTCCGTTTATTTATCGTTTTAGCGGTGTTTTTTTTGCTATGTAAATTAATACCCGAAGCCTTGTAATAGCGTAGCTTTATTTTCTCGCACTTTAATTCTCGCAAAATATTAACTATTAGATGTATGGTAATAGGGTTGCATGACAAGAATGTATTTTAAAATTAAAACAGTTAGCAAACCCTAAATGTGCAAAGATAATAACTTGAAATTGAATCACTCGCACATGTGCACTCCTAGGGTATACTCTCACTTCGGTTGCCTTCGGTAAACGGTCATTAAGTATAGGATACTTTAATGGTCGCTCTCTTGTCTAAACAAAATATCAAAGTCCCATTCGGAAAAGTTGCCTCGGAAAGTTTGCCTCGAATATTGATCTTAAGACATTAGGGTTATTACTAAGACGTCCTAACATTGCTTTAGTGATCGTACGTCCCTTTCGAATTGACCCTTAAAACTCCAACGACGGTCCTACCAACTCATTAATAGTGGGATAACACTGTCTAAAGGAAACAAGAATAGAAACATTCTCTTTTTCGAGTAGGTAGATTAGTTCTTAAGTACTTGCTCAAACAAAACAAACTTTTCACACCAAACACTTTTCAAACAAAGTTTTCAAAACAACTTCGTAACACTCTTGAAGATAGAAGAAAGAGTTAAATCGAAGTAAAAAAAAAAACTTTTTCAAATCAAACACACACAAGCAATTTTGAAAATGATGAGCAAGTACCTAAGAGCCCGTAGAAAACTACGGATAGAAAGGGTGCTAATACCTTCCCTTTCTATAATCTACCCCCCGTACTCAAAATCTCGAAAAAAGGAATTTTTCTGTGCTTTTTTCCTTTCCAGTTGGATAAAATAATAGTCGGTGGCGACTCTTGCTTACCGCGACATTTTGCAAACACATACGCAAAATGCAAACCAACATTTTCAAGCAGTCCGGTTCTGGCCACCGTATCACAGAAATGGCGACTCTGCTGGCTCTTTATACTCGTACGACGCGTAGAAAAGGGACCCTCATGTGTTGCATGCCGCTGTTGGCGAGGTGGTTTATTTCGCACCTCCCCAAGTCTGTGTTGAAGAATGAGGAAGGGTTAGGATTGTCTTACAGGATAATGTCACTTGCCCATACGAACATTCTTTGGAGCTCAAAGGATATGGAAGGTGTTGCTATCATTGATCGATGTGGTGAATACCCTAATGTCCCGTTGCTTGGAATTAGAGGGGGTATAACCTACAGTCCTTGCTTGGATTTACGACAGTTTGGTCGTGCTCGTAGAGACGGTCCTCACGAGCTACTTCTTACAGACATTGTCTTTGACGTTAAAGAGCATCGTCGAAGGTTTATACGAGCCTGGGGCATGGTGAATAGGTCTGACCCTCAAGATCTAGGACCAAAGACTTCTCTCCCTATGCAACCCTACCTCCAGTGGGTCCGAGCTCGGGCTCAGAAGCTTGGGATGCCTTATGAAGCTGTGCTACCAGTGATTGTGGAGCATACTAATGAAGAAGGTGTTCCTTACACGATCCTTTATCCCTACATGCCTACCAATCTTGGGGCATTGAAGAGATCTTGGATTCAGCTAAAAGAGGAAAGGGATATTTACCGGGAGAAGTATCATGAGCAAGAGAGGAAGATATTGAGGCTCACAAGGCAACTTGAGAATGAAAGGACGATCAACGACTACGTCAGCACGAAGGGAAAACGGCCATGGAATTTTTGATTTTGGTTGTTTTTCTAGTTTAGATTTGTTTTCAGTTTATTTCTTTTGTAACGCCTTAAAGGAATTGTCAAACATTTTTACAAGTTTAAATCTAATAAAGTTTGTTTATTTATTGGTTTGCAAATTTAAATCTCCCAAAGTCTTTGAAATCATTTCATACGCATTTCATCATCATGCACCTCATTACAGGTATCATTACAGGTTTCTCATCTTCTTCGCTGTTTATTTCAGCACAAAATGTCTTCTGAAATACCTACCAATCAAGCCATTAAGGCTCTTCAAGTACAAAATGCTCAATTCAAAGAGATGTTCTTGAACCTGGCCAAAGGACAAGAAGATTTGAAGACTCTCATCCTGAAGGAGAAGAAAAAGAAGAAGAATAAGGTGGTTATGCTGAATATGGGTCACAGATTTGGGAATAGGTTGAGACAAGAAGCTGATATGTCTCATTCATCTAAAGGAGGAGAGAATCAGGAGGAGGAAAAGGGTCCTAGTCCTGTGGTCTCTGATAATGACACTGATTTTGATGAAGAACAGTATCCTCCTGCTAAGGATAGGTACAACCAACTCGAAGACCGTCTGGGTGCAATGGAGATTCAGAAGATACCTGGTTTGGACTTTGGAGATCTGGGACTGGCATCTAGGGTGGTGATCCCTCACAAGTTTAAAGCTCTTGTGTTTGCTAAATACGATGGAGTATCCTGTCCAAAGATCCATCTCCGCTCATACGTCAGAAAAATCTAACCATATACTGCTGATAGAAATGTGTGGGTTCATTTCTTTCAAGATAGTCTGTCAGGGACTCAGCTTGAATGGTTTTATCAATTGGAAGGAGCTAATTTCCGCAACTGGGAGGACCTTGCTGCTGCTTTTTACAAGAAATACCAGTATAACTCCGACCTTGCTCCCACGCGTACTCAGCTTCAGGGTATGTCTATGGGTACAGGTGAAGGCTTTAAGGACTCTGCTCAGAAGTGGAGATATCTGGCTGGAAGAGTCCAACCCCCTCTGTCTGATAGGGAGTTGGTGGATATGTTTCTTGGGACTTTGTCTGGTCCATTTTTCAATCACTTGATCGGCAGTTCATCATCTGGGTTCACTGAATTGATTTTGACTGGGGAGAGAGTGGAAGCTGGTATCAGAAGTTGCAAGATACAGAAAGGTGCTTCATCAAGTACAGAAAAGAAGCCTTTCAGGAAAGAAGCTAGTGCTGTTTACAGCTCGAGGAGCTAAAATCGACCTGAACGCCGCCAAACAGTAAATGCGGTAGTAATATCAAGACCCACAGTTTCCCCACAATGCAATGATCAGCAAAGAATGGAGAGACCGCAAAGACAGTATACTCGACTCAGTATGACCTTATCTCAAATTCTACCACAACTGTTAAAAACCAACCTGGTAACTCTGAGGGAAGCCCCGAAGAATCCCAGCACCATATCTCCGCTGTATAATCCGAACGCCCGCTGTGCCTATCACTCTGATAGCCCAGGGCATGATACAAATAACTGCTAGGCCTTGAGGAATAAGGTGCAAGATTTGATTGAAGCTAAAGAAATTGAGTTTGACGCTCCGGAGAAGCCCAACGTCATAACTGCACCCATGCCCAAGCATGATCAGGGAGTGAATGCAATTGAGGATGATGAAGATTGTGGAAAATTAAGATTCAAGCAATTTTAATTCAACAGAAGTGTATTGATGCTTTGAAGAGTGAAGCATTTATGCTTGTATGACTTATACGGGTACAAAACACTGAGATGGTGGATAATGCCAAAAGTATCATTATCTTGTGTCTCGGGGATAAACTTCTAAGAGAGGTCTCCAGGGAGAAAACTATGGTTGTTATGTGGGAAAAACTTGAGTCATTGAATATGATAAAGTCTTTGGCTCATAGGTTATTTCTGAAACAACAATTATATTTATTCTGAATGGTAGAGCATAACTCCATAGTTGAGCAGCTTACATAATTTCATAAAATTATTGATGATCTTGAGAATATTGAAGTGAAGATTAATGATGAGGACAAGGCTTTAATCCTGTTGAGTTTATTACCCAGATCCTTTGAGCACTTTACGAATGTTATTCTTTATGGTAAGGAAGGTACTATCACTTTAGATGAAGTCCAGACGGCGGTGAAATCCAAAGAATTTTCAAAGTCGAAAGATTTGAATATTGAAGATAATGGTGAAGGCCTAAATGTGTCAAGAGAAGGAGGTGAGTGTAAAGGGATATCAAAATTAAAATAGTATGACAAGTAAAAGGTAAAAAAAATTAATTGTAAAAAAATCGGTCACTTTAAAAGGGATTGTCCTAAGAGAATGGTCAATGAAGATTCTGTTCAAGATGCACTTGCCTTGGGTGAGGAAAGTTATGAGAATGTATATTTACTAGTAGTATTGAGTTTGGAAACTGAAGATAGTTGGGTCATTGACTCAGGTTGCTCTTATCACATGTGTCCAAGAATAGAATACTTTTAAATTTTGAAGATGGTTCAAGGTGGAGTTGTTCACCCTTGGTGATAATAAGGGTTTCAAGGTTCATCGTATTGGTACGTGTGATCGGTGGATCTGGAACTGACTGTTTAACGCTGGTTCGCGAAATGTCGCGGTAAGCAAGAGTCGCCACCGTCTTTTATATTCTCCAACATGGAAAGGACAAAAGCACAGCAAAATTCCTTATTGAGAATGTTTCTCGGTTCGGGAGGTAGATTTATAGAAAGGGAAGGTGTTAGCACCCTTTCTATCCGTGGTTATCCACGGGCTCTTAGGTACTTGCTCTTATGTTTTCAAAATTTGTTTGCTTTTCAAGTGTGTGTGGGTTTGAAAAAAAGTTTCGTTTTTGAAAGATTTCTAAGTGACTCTTGTATCTGTCCTCAAGAGTGTATGAAAAATTTGTTTTGAAAACTTTTAGAAAGTGTGAGGTGTGAAAAGTATTTTTGTTTGTTTTTGAAAAGAGCAAGTACCTATGAGAATCTACCTACTCTAAGGAATTAAGCTGTGTAAGAGTCTTTTAGATAGTGCTATCCCACCATTGAGAGGTAGGTAGCACCATCGTTGGAGGTGTTCGGGTCAATTCGATTATCGGGACAATGTGGTCACCGAAGCAACGGTAGGACACCTTAGAAGTAACCCTAATGGCCTAGATTCTTTTTTATCCGAGGCAACCGTTTCGAGGCAACTGGATCTTTTGGACAGAAGGGCGACCTCTAAGATACCCTATACTTGATGACCACGTTCGAGGCAACCAGTGAGGCGTACCCTAAGAAGTGGCATGTGCTTTGTGTGTTGTTTTTCAGTTAAAGTTATCTTGTATGTTATTTGTGAGCTACGGGTTAATTTTATTTACATACATTCTTTCATGCATTGTTAACAGTTTAAAGGGTGCGGGAATTTAAAGTGCGGAAAAGATAAAAGGTCCTACGCTATTACAAAGGCGCGGGTCTACATCGCCAAATTAAACCGAGACCCGATTTAAAATAAAATGCGGAAAGTAAATGCCTAATTAACTATTACAGGGCTTTGGGGCAAATACATTACATTCATAAAAGAAATAAAGTAAACGCGCGAAAGGAAATTATAATCGAATGCGAGGGCGTTGGACCCTTTAAAGAAATAAATGAAATTATTAAATTAATTAAATTAAATAAAAGAAATAACTTTTTTTTGATGTTTTTGGATTTATGAAATTAAAGAAAATTAAATTGGAATTAAAAGTTAAATAACTCTAGTTCTAAATTGTTTTTAATTTATTAAAAAAAATGCATTAAAGTTAAAACCTAAAATTAAAACTAAATTGATTATAAAATTTATTTACAAAGATGAAACTATTAATGGATTAAATTAAATAAAATATTTCTTTTTATTTTTGTGATTTTTCTGATTTTTTATATTTTATGAAAATTAATTTTGATGAATTAACTAAAATAAATAAAACAAATAAATAGAAAAAATGAAAAGAAAGAAAATAATGTGCAAACCAATGGGGGGTGTTGACCCCAGTTTTGGAGGTAAATTGAGGAATTTTGGCCCATCAAGAGGAGTCCTTTTTGACTTTTCTGGGATTGTGTGGGGAGTTGTTGACAGCGTGCACGATGGACTGCAGATCTTGGTCATTGGATTGACCTCCTAGGCGCGTGGCAGGCAGGGGCATGTGCGCTGTATGGTGGTCATTAGGATGGAAGCTGCATGGGAAAGAGTTAAACAAAATAATAGAAACAATTTGAGGGGACCTGGGATTCGAACCCAGGTCCCAGTGTTTACCAGCTAATGCTTTAACCAATTGAACCATTTGCGCGCTTTGTACATAGGGTAAAAAACAAATAATATAAAACAAAATTGACATTAGTGTTATGAAATAAAAAAAAGGGCGCTGGATTTCAAACCATCCACTCACGCCATGCCACGCAGTCGTCTTCTCCGAATGTACCTGTAAAAAAGGGATAGCGGGGGTTTTGAACCCCCCCAAAATGCAGGCTTAGGAATAATAGCGAATAGCTCACGTTCACTCATAAATTGAGCGCGATGGGTGATTTGGAATCACTGGGATGTCACGAATGCAATGATAGTGGTCTCGTGGTCCAATTGTTTCAAAGGAAAGAAACCCCAATTCGTAGTTCATGCAACCCTAGAAAATTCCTATGGCATATTTCGCTACAGACCTTGAAAACTCAATTAAATCATGCTATCAGCTTCAAAACATTCACATTAGTCCAAATCCATGATTAAAAATGAAAAATGTTGTATGAATAATGAAATACGAATACCAAAATTTTCAAAGAAGGTCAGACTTGGTTATACCGATTCTGGGCGTATGGAGTGTTGAATTTGATTGGAGTCGCTTCCTTAGGATGTCAGCAACGTGTTTGGATAAGAATGAGGGTCTGAAACAAGCTCTAGAAGAGTTTTCAGTTTTGTAATTTTGTGTGAAAAATGCAAAGTTTGCTTCTCAGTTTTGGTGCAGCTCTGGTCGTGTTGTTGTGTCTGATCACTTGCATATGTGTTATGTAACATGTTTTGATAGGAATTATGGCCTCATAATGCAAGGCATTCAAACTTGAGATTTTCCATAAACCTCCATTAATAACCTTCCATTTTTGAACCTATTTTTGAATTCTTGCTTCATTTGGCCTCTTGCACGAATTTGGAATATGCATAATGGTGATTCAAAGTTCATCAAAGCCAGATATCCCCCTTAATTAACCTTTTTGATTTTCCTTAGATTTTGAAAGATTTAAAATTAATTAAATCCAATAAAATCAATTAAAAATGAAAAAAATTAATTTAAAATTTTGAAATAAAATGTGGGACACGTGGGAAGCATGGCCAAGCTGATTCAAATGGAAAAAGTGGGCCCCTTTTGTCAAAAAATGAAATTTCAAGGATAAATGATTTTGGCCATTTCACAAAAATTTCCCAACTTCTCCAATGCATATCTTGCTCAATATTTAAGCTTTGATCATGTTCTTGGACATTTTAGAAAGGTCTTGAAGTCCTCTAACCAATGTCTTTTGTCCCATGTCATTTTGATTTACCAATCTCAAGTTATGGTCTTTGACTTAAAGTCCCTTTTTGTTGACTTTTGAAAATGACCTATAATGTTGAAATTGATAACTTTTTGTGAGAGCATTTCTTGGACTTGGAGTGTGAAGATGAGTTCTAGGAAATGTCTTCCCCTTCAAGATGAGCATTGGATGGGATTTTTCTGATGAACCATGAAAAAGTTATGCCTTGGTCAAGTTACAGTTGACTTTCCAACTGTCCAAAAATAGAAACTTTTGCATCTTGAGACTTTTTGAGCCATACTTTTGAGAATCTTGATCAAGAATTGATCAAATGATGTTTGTGGCCTCAAAATAAGATGTTGACCAAAAATTTTGACTTTTGACTGCCAAATGACCATTTTGCCCCTACAGTTGACTGTTGAGCAATTAGGGTTTTTGACTGTGCAACTTGACCTTGTGAGCCTTGAAACTTGACATGTAGGTACTTGACAATGTGTATGAGCATAGGAGACTTGATTGAGCTCTTGAAAACTTCAACTCCCTTGCAAGAACCAAAACCCTAGTTTGACTGTCTTAGGAGGATGGTTGACTGTGTAGCCCTTGAGTAGACTTTGAACCATTTGCTTGTCATAACTTTGAAGATTATGGGAGGGAAAATTTTGGGGTACAACAGTTGCCCCTGTTCAATCTTCTTAGACCTGAGGATGTAGATTGGCTGACGTGCCTTTCGTAATCCGAAGGTGGAAGATGATTGAACACTAGAGTGCCCAGAAATTTGCACTCACATAGTAGAGTATCAGCAGTGTGATAGCGGGAATGGGCTTACAGATGCCATTTGGAGAGGTGGTGGATAGGAGGATGGGCTTATAGATGCCATCTGGAGGTGTCGATCGCGTAAGAGATTCCTTAGCGAGAACTTGCGTACTTGAGAAAGAAAGAAAATTACCTGGTCTGCTTTTCAAACTCTTTATGTAGACGTGCCCTGGCTGGATACAGGAATCGAATCTTTAAACTCTTCAGACGTGCCCTGGCAGGATACAGGAATCGAGTCTGGTACTGTAGTCGTCAACAGATACACTCTGGCAAGATACAGGAATCGGATCTTCGAACTCTTCATACGTGCCCTGTCAAGATACAGGAATCGAGTCTGGTACTGTAGTCATCAACAGATACTCCCTGGCAAGATACAGGAATCAGATCTTCGAACTCTTCAGACGTGCCCTGTCAAGATACAGGAATCGAGTCTGGTACTGTAGTCGTCAACAGATACTCCCTGGCAAGATACAGGAATCGGATCTTCGAACTCTTCAGACGTGCCCTGTCAAGATACAGGAATCGAGTCTGGTACTGTAGTCGTCAACAGATACTCCCTGGAAAGATACAGGAATCGGATCTTCGAACTCTTCAGACGTGCCCTGTCAAGATACAGGAATCGAGTCTGGTACTGTAGTCGTCAACAGATACTCCCTGGTAAGATACAGGAATCAGATCTTCGAACTCTTCAGACGTGCCCTGTCAAGATACAGGAATCGAGTCTGGTACTGTAGTCGTCAACAGATACTCCCTGGTAAGATACAGGAATCAGATCTTCGAACTCTTCAGACGTGCCCTGTCAAGATACAGGAATCGAGTCTGGTATTGTAGTCGTCAACAGATACTCCCTAGCAAGATACAGGAATCGGATCTTCGAACTCTTCAGACGTGCCCTGTCAAGATACAGGAATCGAGTCTGGTACTGTAGTCGTCAACAGATACTCCCTGGCAAGATACAGGAATAGAATCTTCGAACTCTTCAGACGTGCCCTGTTAAGATACAAGAATCAAGTCTGGTACTGTAGTCGTCAACAGATACTCCCTGGCAAGATACAAGAATCGGATCTTCGAACTCTTCAGACGTGTCCTGTTAAGATACAGGAATCGAGTCTGGTACTGTAGTCGTCAACAGATACTCCCTGGTAAGATACAGGAATCGGATCTTCGAACTCTTCAGACGTGCCCTGTCAAGATACAGGAATCGAGTCTGGTACTGTAGTCGTCAATAGATACTCCCTGGAAAGATACAGGAATCAGATCTTCGAACTCTTCAGACGTGCCCTGTCAAGATACAGGAATCGAGTCTGGTACTGTAGTCATCAACAGATACTCCCTAGCAAGATACAGGAATCGGATCTTCGAACTCTTCAGACGTGCCCTGTCAAGATACAGGAATCGAGTCTGGTACTGTAGTCGTCAACAGATACTCCCTGGCAAGATACAGGAATCGGATCTTCGAACGCTTCAGACGTGTCCTGTCAAGATACAGGAATCGAGTCTGGTACTGTAGTCGTCAACAGATACACCCTGGCAAGATACAGGAATCGAATCTGGAACTACGACAATTGATAGCAATTATCTTTGTATTAACTTTTGTCCTGAAAAGACAAAACGTTAGTTGTATGTGATGTCATGATGTATGACATGAGAGGTGTTCTCAGAATGAATGGGATTGTATGTTCATGATGCGTATATGCATGCTATAATGTATGAAGATGTGTTTTTTATGAATGTATGTTTTCGTCTAGGAAAATAAATCCTTGATGGATGCCGGGAAGTCAAATCCTGGGATGATGTGAATAGCATTCTTTGTTTCTGCTGGGGATGATGGTTGCAAGAATACCGGTAGGAGAAGATAACTCCGTTGGGGGATAAACTTGGCGAATGGATTACTCTGCGGGGAGAAAAGTACTCTGACGATCTTGCTGGGGAACAATACTCTGTTGGGAGAGAGGTACTTTGCTAGGATATTGATGGTAACTTCGCTGGGGATACCATTGTTATGTTGGAAGTGTGATGAACTCCGCTGGGGATAGGAAGACTTCACCGGGGACGATCTTTCTGTGGCTTTTGGCTGAGGATAACCCAGTTATATCCTGGTAGGGAAATAACCTTTGAATAAAGCCGGGGGACGCGTTCGTGCTCTGCGGGGGGGAAGCTTCCAGAATCTACTGGGGATAAGCTTCCTGCTGGGGAGATGGATTCAAACTTTCCTGGGGAAATCTTGAACTAAACTGGACTCTCCTGGGGAAATTTTTGAGATGTATTGGGGAAGTGGCTCCGCTGGATGTCCGTATACCGCCGGGGAACAATCTTAGATCAAGACTGCCGGGGATGCTTGTTAGGAATGTTCGTATATTGCGCTGAGGAATGTTTGATATCTGCTGGGGATAATCCAACTTTCTTAAGGCTGATGGTATTGCTCGGGGAGAGTGTATTGACTTGTTGGCTCACTCTCTGGGGATTTAAGACGTACTGGTTATGTTCCTTGGCTGAACTTACCTTGGTACCTTGGTGGACAGAACAATTAGATCGCTTAGACACTCTTCATTGCCCCTGTTTCTAATGTTACCTGTAATTGATCCTTTGTTTCGTATGCAAATACTTATGAGTTAGCAATTAGTGTCAATGCATATATCATAAATTGAACCTTGGACGTTCTTCGCAAAACAAAACAGAAAAAGGAAAAAACAATTGGCAATTGATCTGAAAAGTATATTTTTGTATTGATTTTGAATTTGCCTGTAAATAGGCGTTTATATACAAGAGGCTGACATCCTAGTAAGAGAACGCCGCCGAACACGAGAGTTTATACAATTTGTACAAAGGAAAATAAAACAGCTATGTGAATAGAATAATCCCACTGGGTCCCAACTCTGCTATCGCCTTTATATCTTCGAGCGTCTCATCACTTGATGACCTAGTTGAAGATGAAGCTGATTGATCAATGCCGTCTGAACTTGATGCTGATACCGGATTCTGGATGCAAAGTGATCCAATGAGACATAGTATTACGCTTTATCCCTAACTTTTGCCTGGACCGCCCTTTCGGGTTTTCAGTCCACCGGGATACCCATTTTTGCCCAAGCCGCCCTTTCAGGTTTTCGACTTGCCGGGTGTACAGATTTTTTTCATTTCATCCCTTCATTTTGCCCGAACCCTTTTGGTTCGCCGGGAAGCCCTAATTTTTGCCTAGGCATGTCAGCCTAGCGGGTCTTTATTATGCGTAGTATCTTTTTACTATGTCTGCATTGGCGGGGTGAGGAAGGTCGTCACCATCCATGTTGGTTAGAATCATGGCTCCTCCTGAGAACACATGTTTAACCACAAATGGCCCTTCGTACGTAGGGGTCCATTTTCCCCTTGGATCACTCTGAGGAAGGATGATGCGTTTGATTACCAGATCCCCAACTTGATACTCTTGTGGTCTGACCTTCTTGTTAAATGCCCTGATCATCCGTTTCTGATACGTCTGACCATGACAGATAGCCGCAAGTCTCTTTTTGTCAATCAGATTTAGTTGATCAAGTCGTGTCTGGATCCAATCATCTTCGCTCAGATCTGCATCCTTCATTATCCGGAGAGAGGGTATCTGCACTTCGATCGGTAAGACTGCCTCCATGCTGTAGACCAAGGAGAAAGGAGTTGCCCCGGTTGACGTCCTTGCTGAGGTTCGGTACCCATGTAGAGCAAACGGTAACATCTCGTGCCAATCTTTATAAGTCACTGTCATCTTCTGCACAATTTTCTTGATATTCTTATTCGCTGCTTCTACAGCCCCATTCATCTTCGGCCGGTAAGGAGAAGAATTGTGGTGCTGTATTTTGAATTGCTCGCAGAGCTCAGTGATCATCTTGTTGTTGAGATTGGTACCGTTGTCCGTAATGATCCTTTCAGGGACACAGTATCGACAAATCAAGTTATGTCGAATGAACCGTGCCACAACGTTCTTGGTTACTGTAGCGTAGGAAGCTGCCTCAACCCACTTCGTGAAGTAATCAATCGCTACCAGGATGAAGCGATGCCCGTTAGATGCCGTAGGTTTAATCTCTCCGATCATATCTATACCCCACATTGCAAACGGCCAAGGTGCAGTCAAGACATTCAGAGGGACTGGAGGAACATGCACCTTGTCTGCATAGATCTGGCATTTATGGCATGTCCGAGAATGCTGGTAACAGTCGGCTTCCATTGTGGACCAGAAATACCCTGCCCGAAGGATCTTCTTTGCCATAGTGTGTCCACTGGAATGTGTTCCGAAGTTACCTTCATGTAGCTCTTCCATGATCCTTTCTACTTCAGTCTTATCCACACAACGCAGTAAGGTCGAATCATGGTTTCGTTTATACAGGATGTCGTTGCTAAGGAAGAACTTTGCTGCGAACCTTCTCAGAAACTTCTTATCGTTGACAGACGCACCTTCAGGGTATTCCTGAGCTTCCAAATATCTCTTCACCTCATGGTACCAGGGCTTCTCAGTCACCAATTCAGTCTCGAGATCACAACAGTATGCCGGTTCGTCCAGTTTCCAGATAATGATCCGGGGATCCTTGTTATCCCATTTGACTTTGAACATAGAAGACATCGTAGCTAACGCGTCCGCCAACTGATTCTCCTCTCTTGGGAAATGTTCAAAGGTTATCTCTGTGAAGTGGGGGATCAATGTCAATACACATTCTTTGTAAAGAATAAGATTCGGATGTTTCGTATCCCACTCTCCTTTAATCTGATTGATCACGAGAGCGGAATCTCCGAATACACTTAGAAACTTGATCCTTAAGTCGATCGCAGCTTGGAGTCCCATGATGCATGCCTCATACTCTGCCATGTTGTTAGTGCAGTTGAAACATAGTCGGGCAGTGAGTGGAGTATGAGTGCCTTGGGGGATATTATCACAGCGCCGATACCGTTACCCAAAGCATTGGAGGCTCCGTCAAAGTGCATAGACCATCGGGATCCTTCCTCAGGTCCTTCATCCGGTCCCGGCACTTCACAATCAGTCACTATCATGATACTCTCGTCTGGAAACTCGAAGTTCATTGACTGATAGTCGTCTACTGCCTGATGTGCCAAGTGGTCTGCCAATACACTTCCTTTGATGGCTTTCTGAGTCGTGTACTGGATGTCGTATTCTGTCAAGATCATTTGCCATCTTGCTATTCTCCCAGACAGAGCAGGCTTTTCAAATATGTACTTTATAGGATCCATCTTTGAGATCAACAAGGTAGTGTGAGTCAGCATATACTGTCTCAGCCGGCGAGCAGCCCATACCAAAGCGCAGCAAGTTTTCTCAAGCAGTGAGTATCGGGTCTCACAGTCGGTAAACTTTTTGCTAAGGTAATAAATGGCATGCTCTTTTCGGCCAGACTCGTCATGCTGCCCCAGCACACACCCCATTGAGTTGTCAAGAACTGTCAGGTATAATATCAGAGGTCTCCCTTCAACCGGTGGCATAAGGATGGGTGGTTCTTGGAGATACTCCTTGATTCTGTCAAAAGCGGCCTGACATTCATCGTTCCAACGTACTACCTGATCTTTCTTCAGCAGCTTGAAGATTGGCTCACAGGTAGCGGTTAGGTGCGAGATGAATCGAGCAATGTAATTTAGGCGTCCTAAAAAGCCTCTGACCTCTTTCTCTGTCTTAGGAACTGGCATCTCTTGAATAGCTTTAACCTTGGCAGGGTCCACTTGAATACCCTTATCACTTACAACGAAGCCTAGCAACTTTCCAGATCTTACCCCGAAGGTGCACTTGTTCGGGTTCAACCTCAGCTTGTACAACTTCAGACGGTCAAACAGTTTCTGCAAATGATCAAGGTGTTCTTCCTCAGTTTGGGACCTTGCAATCATGTCGTCAACATACACTTCTATCTCATGATGGATCATGTCATGAAATAAAGCAACCATGGCACGTTGGTAGGTTGCCCCAGCATTTTTCAGTCCAAAAGGCATGACCTTGTAGCAGAAGGTGCCCCACTGAGTAACAAAGGTAGTTTTTTCCATGTCTTCAGGTGCCATCTTGATCAGATTATAGCCTGAAAAACCATCCATGAAAGAGAACACCTTATGCTGAGCAGTATTGTCAACCAGGACGTCAATGTGAGGTAGGGGAAAGTCATCTTTGGGGCTGGCCCTGTTCAGATCCCTGTAGTCAACACACATTCTGACTTTACCATCTTTCTTCGGTACCGGCACCACATTAGCAACCCACTGAGGGTAAGAAGTCACTGCAAGAAACCCGGCATCGAATTGTTTCATAACCTCAGCTTTGATCTTCTCAGACATCTCTGGATGCATACGGCGGACCTTTTGCTTAACCGGAGGGCAGTCTTCCTTAGTAGGCAAATGGTGGACCACAATGTCAGTGTCCAAACCAGGCATGTCTTCGTAGGACCAGGCAAAGATTTCCATGTAGTCATGCAGCATCTGGATCAACCGTTGCTTCACGCTGAGCTCCAGGTTGGCACCAATCTTAACTTCCTTCCTATCTGTATCAGAACCTAGATTTATCGTCTCCACTGGCTCTTCATGTGGTTGAATTGCCCTCTCTTCCTGTTGTAGCAATCTTGCAAGCTCGCCAGGCACTTCGCAATCATCTTCACCTTCGTCTTCGGCTAAGTTGATCGGATTTTCGAAGTCATAACTGGCAGTAGCAGAGTCGTTACCAGTGAGATCCAGAGTGGATTGAAACCTGTATGAGTGAGTGTGTGTAAATACAGCTGTTTTGCAATATATATAAAGAAAGAAAAGGAGCGCAAGATTTGAAATGTGAAAAACGTCCAATGCTTTTATTCATGATATATGACAGTGACAAACAAAAGCCCTCACAAATAAAACCGCGGTGTCCCGGGTAAGACACTGGGCCAATATAGTTTAGAATTATTGTTTATTACAAATCCAAAACAAAAGAAGTTCATTACTGGGTGACAAAAGTTATGGGTGTAAAGTCTTTAGCAGTCCAATTGGTCAATCCACCATCGGTCGTCGGGTAGATCCAGCTATCAAACTCTGACTCTTCCACTTCGTCTTCATCTCCAATAGCATTCACTCCTGAGTGGGTGATGAGCACAGGAGGTCTTCCAATTCTCGCCTTGCGCACAGCCTTCTGAGCCTCTGCAGTGAAACCCAACCCAAACTTGTTAGTCTTAGGAGTAAAATCGGGGAGCTTGCCCCAGTTTGCACATTCACCTCTTTCAATCACAGCCCGGGCGTCCTTTAAGGAGGCCATCTTCAAAGGAGAAACCTCTTCAACTACTGCTTCTGCTGCTGCCAATGTTTGTGGCACCTCTTCAAAATATTGAAAGGGGGTCTCAATGAACTCCCCATCCATTTCCACGTACCTGAAGGAGTTGAGGTGGCTGACCATGTATTCCTCTTCCCCTTGCACTGTTACAATCTTCCCCCTGACCGGGTACTTGAGCTTCTGATGCAACGTGGAGGTCACAGCTCCAGCCTTGTGGATCCACGGGCGACCCAGCAAACAAGAATAGGATGGACGGATATCCATCACATAGAATTTTGAATCAAAGACCTGTGACCCAACCCTGATTGAGATGTCAACCTCACCATGTACCATTCTTTTGGACCCGTCAAAGGCCCGGACAATAATGTTACTTGGTTTGAGCTCCAGACCCTCACAGTCCAGCCTGTCCAGAGCCTTCTTGGGTAGCACGTTTAATGAAGAACCAGTGTCAACCAGTACATGAGCAAGAGTAGTGCTCCTGCATTCAATAGAGACATGCAGGGCATCATTATGGTTCTTCCCTTTGGTTGTCAGATCGGCATCAGAGAAACCCAGGCCATTATCAGCGGTTAGGTTGGCCACACAGTCGATGAACTGATCAGCAGACGTCTCTTGGGGTACGTGGGCCGTCTTTAAGAAGGCAATCAGGGCCTTGGCATGGGCCTCTGAACACAGCAGCAGTGACAGCATGGAGATTTTGGAGGGGGTGTGCCCCAGCTGTTCGACAACGTTGAAATCATTTTTCTTTATTATTTTGAGGATCTCTTCCATCTCCTGCTTGGAAGCCTCAACAATGGTCTTTGGCGCCTCCGTCCGGGCAGGCACATCAGCAGCAATCCCCTTGCCCCGAGCATCAGATGACTCGGCGGCAGGGGTGGAAACTTAGTCAGGGGGAGAAACGGGCACACTGGCAGGTGTGATGATCAAAGGCCTCTGAATTACCGGAGGAGCAATGTCTGGTGAGAACAGTCTTCCACTACGAGTGACCTTAGCAGGTCCAGTGATGTTAGTGACACCAGTATCAGAGTTGAACTCTTGTTTCACTCCCAGAACATAAACATCTGCCCCATAGTGCCATGGGACAGCCTTATCAGACTTGTAGGGGATAGGCCCCGGGACGGTAATAGTGATGGGAGCAATCTTGTGAATAGGAAAAATTTGGACAGGCTTCTTTGAAGGAGACTTGGAAGGATTATTGAAGATGGTAACAATTGAAACTTCTTCAACAGGGGCAGCAGGAACGGAAGTCTTCTTGAACAAAATCTCTTTACAATCCATCAGGTTTTGGACGCCTGATTTCAGCAAAGAACAACCAGCAGGGGAAGTAACACATAGAGGGCAACCTTTTCCACATCCCGGAAATAAACCGGCTAGCAACAGGTTCCTCTTGACCGTCAGCAGCGGAGTAGCAACATCATCCACCGAAGCTACATACAAATCCTCCTCAACAGCATTCACTCCATGCTGGGGCATGGGAGCGGTAACAACATTTGGCCTCTCGGGCGCCTCGAGCTGTATCTCCTTTGCATCAATAAGGTCCTGAACCTTATTCTTTAGGGCCCAACAGTCATTTGTGTTATGCCCCGGGCTATCAGAGTGATAAGCGCAATGGGCGTTGGGGTTGAACCTGGGGGATGTAGTATTCACAACCTTCGGGGCTTCTCTAACAGTCACCAAGTTGGTTGATAACAGTTGCGGCAGAATCTGAGAGAGAGTCATGCTGAGCCGAGTATACTGCCGTTTGGGCCTCTCAGCCCTGGGTTGGTTGTACTGTTGTGGAGCAGCAGCAGGCTTAGAAATAACCACCGCGTTGACAACTTGGCGGTGTTCAGGTTTGTTTTGCCTTCTCGGGCCATACACAACACTAGCCTCTTTCTTGAAGGGCTTCTTTTCAGCATTGGAGGAGGTACCCTTCTGTATTTTTCCTGATTTTATGCCATCCTCGATCCTCTCACCAGTCAGGATCAGATCAGTAAACCCAGCAGAGGAATTACCAATGAGATGATTGAAAAATGGACCAGATAGGGTCCCCAAGAACATATCCACCAGCTCCCGGTCCGTCAATGGTGGCTGCACCCTGCCAGCCAGATCTCTCCATTTCTGTGCGTACTCCTTAAAACCTTCACCCGACCCTAGCGACATACCCTGGAGTTGGGTACGCGTAGGAGCGAGGTCGGAATTATATTGATACTGCTTGTAAAAAGCAGTGGTCAGATCCTCCTAGTTACGAATGTTGGTTCCATCCAGCTGATAGAACCATTCGAGGTGAGTCCCTGAAAGACTCTCCTGGAAGAAGTGGATCCATAAGTTCCTGTCTGCTGTGTAAGGCTGGATCTTCCTTACATAAGAATGGAGGTGCATCTTGGGACAGGAAGCCCCGTCATACTTCACAAAGGCAGGTGCCTTGAACTTGTGTGGAATCACCACCCCAGTAGATAACCCCAAGTCTCCGAAATCCAGTCCAGGCACACGCTGAATTTCCATAGCATTTAACCTGTCCTCCAGCTGCTTGTACCGGTCCTCAACAGGAGGGTACTGTTCGTCGTTGAAGTCTGTTTCAGTATCAGAGACCACAGGAGTAGGGACCTCCCTTTCTTGGTGACTACCTTCCCCCACAGATGGAGTAGTCCTCTCAGCTTCATTTTGCAAAGTATTCCCGAGCCTGCGCCCAGTGTTGAATAGCACAATCCTCTTCTTCTTCTTATTCTTCTTCAGGAGCATAGCCTTCAGCTCTTGTTGACCTTGAGCCAAACCCATGATCAACTCCTGAAATCGGGCGTTCTGCGCCTGAAGGGCCTTGATAGACAGCTCGGTAGATGATTCAGGGTTCATGATGCTGAAATAAACAGCGAAGAACAGTAAGCAACCTGAAAAGAAGAGTACCTGCTATGCACATGATGAATGATATGTGTTTATGCAATGCATTCAAGGGTTCGAAAATTCAAATTTGTTGTAGACAAAAAGGAACACACGTTATCATTAAGGAAATAATTGTTTGATACATCAAAGCCTCAAGGGCAAACATTACAAAGCAGATCAATCCCAAAAGACACTACGCATCATCTTCGGAGCAATGTAGGTGTTGAGATTCCTCTCCTCGTGCAATAGGCGGGTGAGCTCCAAGACCTTCTTTTCACTAGCATGTAGACTGGTCTCAAGAGAATTCCGTTCTTCCTTAAGCTGGACCCAGCTCTTCTGCATTTCTTCCCAGGATGTGGGCATGTCAGGATGTTGAATGGTGTAGGACACCTCTCCTTCCAATACTGGCTCTTTGATCACAGGGAGAACATGAGGATAAGGCATCCCTAACTTCTGGGAGCGGGCGCGTACCCACTTGAGATAAGGTTCCAACGGGATGGAGTTCCTGTGCCCCAGTGTCTTGCTGACTATCTTACTGGGCATCCTCCAAGCTCTGATAAATCTCTGGCGAAGTCCTTGTGCATCGTTGTCGAAGTCAAAAACTATGTCAAGAATTAACATGTCATGAGGGTCGTCCCTCCGAGCATAACCAAACTTTCTCCAAGCCAGGCATGGGTTATAAGTAATACCTCCTCTGATTCCAAGTAAAGGAACATTAGGGTACTCCCCGCAACGATCAATGATAGTGACATCCTCTCTGGACCGAGAGCACCAATGTATATCTGCATGTGTAAGAGTCATCAATCGTTGTGACCATCTTAAACCCCGCTCATTCTTCAAGACTGATTGCGGAAGGTGCGAAATAAACCACCTTCCCAAGAGAGGAGTACAACACACAAGGACACCTCTTTTTCTCATGGTTCGAGTGTAACATGAGTGAAGGGTGTCCCCCAACAACGTAGGTATAGGGTTCCTGGACATGAAGATCTGGACAGCACTGATATCTATAAGCTGGTCTGGGTTAGGGAACAACACCAAACCATAGACAAGGAGGGCCACAACTTCTTCAAAAGCTTGTAGGTCAAGGGAGTTCCAACATTCTTGGGCCTTTTCAAACAGAAACCTGGCCAAGAACCCTTTGATACCACTTCTAGCTTCCCAATGTCCCTTGAGGTCAGATGATTGTAGGTGTAAGGCCTTAGCAATCTCTTCAAGTTTGGGTTCCTTTTCCGTACCATTGTAGGGTAGTTGATCAAGGATAGGGATCTTCAGAAGCCGGGAGAACTCTTCCAATGTAGGCACCAGTTGATAATCCAGGAAAGTGAAACAGTGATGCAGAGGGTCAAAGAATTGGAATAGGACCTTTATCATATCTTCCTCAATGTTGGTGTTGACCAAGCTGATGAGTCTTCCATGTCTCTCACTGAACGAAGAGCTCTCGGGAATCCTGGATATAAGCTCCTTAAGTTGAGGAGGGATCCTTACAAGGCTGATCTGAATTGTCTTTCTGCGAACAGTTTCCATGTCCTACAAAACAAGAACAAAGATGAAGGTTCGAACCCCTGAAATGGTTAGCCAATGCATATGATGCTGTATGATGTCATGATGCACCACAAATATTTACAAAGGCAAACATGACAAGGCACACAAGTCACGCAAGACAAGCCCTTAGAGTTTAGGCCAGCATGGGGTCTGGGTATTACCCTCTTGAAGTTGGTGGATTCAACCTGTCCTATTAGAAGTAATCGGGTTCTAAGGGTCCCAATATCACTGGATTGCTTTCATTGTTCATCGTTTCGATTTGCCACTGAACTGGCGACCGAAATATCCCAGGAAAGCAACCCTCAATTGAGTGTAGTATCGAGTATCAACCAACCTCGGACTGCACCAAAGTCAGTTATCTCACTACCCTAAAGAGGCCAAGATAGTTCAATTAAGGTTCCTAAGGTCAGTTGATGCTTCACGACACCACATGGAGGCCCCGTACTCTCCTTGACTGAACTCAAGGGTTACCGGTACATACCAAAGTGCCACATCAACGTAGCAGACTGTTTCAACCATGTTGGTATACCCCGCACAGTTCCCTCACAGCCTTGTTGCTACTTTCTAAGAAGGTATCCCCAGATCCGGGTTAGGATCTATAGAACTCCCAAGACAGTCTCACAATTTAAAGCAAACAAGTCAAAGCAATTGAAAACACAGTTATGAACTATCCTAAGGTACACCTCACTTTAAGAGTCCCCAGCAGAGTCGCCAGTTCTGTGATCGGTGGATCTGGAACTGACTGTTTAACGCTGGTTCGCGAAATGTCGCGGTAAGCAAGAGTCGCCACCGTCTTTTATGTTCTCCAACATGGAAAGGACAAAAGCACAGCAAAATTCCTTATTGAGAATGTTTCTCGGTTCGGGAGGTAGATTTATAGAAAGGGAAGGTGTTAGCACCCTTTCTATCCGTGGTTATCCACGGGCTCTTAGGTACTTGCTCTTATGTTTTCAAAATTTGTTTGCTTTTCAAGTGTGTGTGGGTTTGAAAAAAAGTTTCGTTTTTGAAAGATTTCTAAGTGAGTCTTGTATCTGTCCTCAAGAGTGTATGAAAAATTTGTTTTGAAAACTTTTAGAAAGTGTGAGGTGTGAAAAGTATTTTTGTTTGTTTTTGAAAAGAGCAAGTACCTATGAGAATCTACCTACTCTAAGGAATTAAGTTGTGTAAGAGTATTTTAGATAGTGTTATCCCACCATTGAGAGGTAGGTAGCACCATCATTGGAGGTGTTCGGGTCAATTCGATTATCGGGACAATGTGGTCACCGAAGTAACGGTAGGACACCTTAGAAGTAACCCTAATGGCCTAGATCCTTTTTTATCCGAGGCAACCGTTTCTAGGTAACTGGATCTTTTGGACAGAAGGGCGACCTCTAAGATACCCTATACTTGATGACCACGTTCGAGGCAACCAGTGAGGCGTACCCTAAGAAGTGGCATGTGCTTTGTGTGTTATTTTTCAGTTAAAGTTATCTTGTATGTTATTTGTGAGCTACGGGTTAATTTTATTTACATACATTCTTTCATGCATTGTTAACAGTTTAAAGGGTGCGGGAATTTAAAGTGCGGAAAAGATAAAAGATCCTACGCTATTACAAAGGCGCGGGTCTACATCGCCAAATTAAACCGAGACCCGATTTAAAATAAAATGCGGAAAGTAAATGCCTAATTAACTATTACAGGGCTTTGGGGCAAATATATTACATTCATAAAAGAAATAAAGTAAACGCGCGAAAGGAAATTATAATCGAATGCGAGGGCGTTGGACCCTTTAAAGAAATAAATGAAATTATTAAATTAATTAAATTAAATAAAAGAAATAACTTTTTTTTTTGATGTTTTTGGATTTATGAAATTAAAGAAAATTAAATTGGAATTAAAAGTTAAATAACTCTAGTTCTAAATTGTTTTTAATTTATTAAAAAAATGCATTAAAGTTAAAACCTAAAATTAAAACTAAATTGATTATAAAATTTATTTACAAAGATGAAACTATTAATGGATTAAATTAAATAAAATATTCCTTTTTAGTTTTGTGATTTTTCTGATTTTTTATATTTTATGAAAATTAATTTTGATGAATTAACTAAAATAAATAAAACAAATAAATAGAAAAAATGAAAAGAAAGAAAATAATGTGAAAACCAATGGGGGTGTTGACCCCAGTTTTGGAGGTAAATTGAGGAATTTTGGCCCATCAAGAGGAGGCATTTTTGACTTTTCTGGGATTGTGTGGGGAGTTGTTGACAGCGTGCACGATGGACTGCAGATCTTGGCCATTGGATTGACCTCATAGGCGCGTGGCAGGCAGGGGCATGTGCGTTGTATGGTGGTCATTAGGATGGAAGCTGCATGGGAAAGAGTTAAACAAAATAATAGAAACAATTTGAGGGGACCTGGGATTCGAACCCAGGTCCCAGTGTTTACCAGCTAATGCTTTAACCAATTGAACCATTTGCACGCTTTGTACATAGGGTAAAAAACAAATAATATAAAACAAAATTGACATTAGTGTCATGAAATAAAAAAAAAAGGGCGCTGGATTTCAAACCATCCACTCACGCCATGCCACGCAGTCGTCTTCTTTGAATGTACCTGTAAAAAAGGGATAGCGGGGGTTTTGAACCCCCCCAAAATGAAGGCTTAGGAATAATAGCGAATAGCTCACGTTCACTCATAAATTGAGCGCGATGGGTGATTTGGAATCACTGGGATGTCACGAATGCAATGATAGTGGTCTCGTGGTCCAATTGTTTCAAAGGAAAGAAACCCCAATTCGTAGTTCCTGCAACCCTAGAAAATTCCCATGGCATATTTTGCTACAGACCTTGAAAACTCAATTAAATCATGCTATCAGCTTCAAAACATTCACATTAGTCCAAATCCATGATTAAAAATGAAAAATGTTGTATGAATAATGAAATACGAATACCAAAATTTTCAAAGAAGGTCAGACTTGGTTATACCGATTCTGGGCGTATGGAGTGTTGAATTTGATTGGAGTCGCTTCCTTAGGATGTCAGCAACGTGTTTGGATAAGAATGAGGTTCTGAAACAAGCTCTAGAAGTGCTTTCAGTTTTGCAATTTTGTGTGAAAATGCAAAGTTTGCTTCTCAGTTTTGGTGCAGCTCTGGTCGTGTTGTTGTGTCTGATCACTTGCATATGTGTTATGTAACATGTTTTGATAGGAATTATGGCCTCATAATGCAAGGCATTCAAACTTGAGATTTTCCATAAACCTCCATTAACAACCTTCCATTTTTGAACCTATTTTTGAATTCTTGCTTCATTTGGCCTCTTGCACGAATTTGGAATATGCATAATGGTGATTCAAAGTTCATCAAAGCCAGATATCCCCCTTAATTAACCTTTTTGATTTTCCTTTGATTTTGAAAGATTTAAAATTAATTAAATCCAATAAAATCAATTAAAAATGAAAAAAATTAATTTAAAATTTTGAAATAAAATGTGGGACACGTGGGAAGCATGGCCAAGCTGATTCAAATGGAAAAAGTGGGCCCCTTTTGTCAAAAAATGAAATTTCAAGGATAAATGATTTTGGCCATTTCACAAAAATTTCCCAACTTCTCCAATGCATATCTTGCTCAATTTTTAAGATTTGATCATGTTCTTGGACATTTTAGAAAGTTATTGAAGTCCTATAACCAATGTCTTTGGTCCCATGTCATTTTGATTTACCAATCTCAAGTTATGGTCTTTGACTTAAAGTCCCTTTTTGTTGACTTTTGAAAATGACCTATAATGTTGAAATTGATAACTTTTTGTGAGAGCATTTCTTGGACTTGGAGTGTGAAGATGAGTTGTAGGAAATGTCTTCCCCTTCAAGATGAGCATTGGATGGGATTTTTCTGATGAACCATGAAAACGTTATGCCTTGGTCAAGTTACAGTTGACTTTTCAACTGTCCAAAAATAGAAACTTTTGCATCTTGAGACTTTTTGAGCCATACTTTTGAGAATCATGATCAAGCATTGATCAAATGATATTTGTGGCCTCAAAATAAGATGTTGACCAAATTTTTTGACTTTTGACTGCCAAATGACCATTTTGCCCCTACAGTTGACTGTTGAGCAATTAGGGTTTTTGACTGTGCAACTTGACCTTGTGAGCCTTGAAACTTGACATGTAGGTACTTGACAATGTGTATGAGCATAGGAGACTTGATTGAGCTCTTGAAAACTTCAACTCCCTTGCAAGAACCAAAACCCTAGTTTGACTGTCTTAGGAGGATGGTTGACTGTGTAGCCCTTGAGTAGACTTTGAACCATTTGCTTGTCATAACTTTGAAGATTATGGGAGGGAAAATTTTGGGGTACAACAGTACGGTCAGACTTAAAATGTTTTATGATCGTGAACTTCTTATTCACAACGTGAGGTATGTTTCAGAAATAAAGTGAAATTTGTTATCTATAAGTTTGTTTGATGATCTAGGCTATTGTACTAGAGTTAAACATGGAGTGTTAAGATTTTGCATGATGAAATGATTATTGCTAAAGGGTCTAAAATATATGGTCTATATATTTTAGAAGTTTCAAATGTTGTTCATTCATCATTAACTAGTAGAGGCTTCCATGACAAGGAAGAACTATGGGATTTGAGTTTAAGGTGTTATGAATGCATTGAGAAAGTTTCAGAGGAGTATAATGAATTTTGCATAAATCAAGAAATAAAAATGCATGTTACCTCTGAGTTGCTATTGAGTTTTTAAGGAAGAGCTAAGGTTAAAACAGATTACTTAGTTGGTAGAGAATTTCTTCAGAGGGAGAATAGTGAAAATCAAGGGAAAAACTATAACAAAGAAAACTCAGTTTGAGGTGGAGATTCCTCCTATGGATACTAATAGTAGTGATGGAATGGCTACAAAGATATTTGATTATAATTTGATTCATGATAAGGTAAGGAGGATTATTGTAGCATCTCAAAGGGACGATTATGCTAGCCTTGGATATTATGTTTTTAATGTGGCTGAAGGACTGCAAAATAAAAGAAGAAAACCCTTCAGGGAGGCATTTGAAAACAGGTGGAGTCAAGGGTGGTTGAAAAATCATACTTGTAGGCTTGTTAAATTACCCAGCCAGAAAAAGGTAATTAGCAACAAGTGGATGCAAGTGGCGAGATCAAGATTCATGGGTTTCTTGAATTTGATCGAGGTTATTGATTAAAGTTTCAACCTGGTAGAGATCAACAATGTTGTTGGTGGTTAAATTGTATCAACACGGTTTAAAGTCAAGGTGGATATTATTATAGTGTGCCTTAAAATCTTTGTTGATTAAGAGAAAGAAAACATGCTTCGAGATTTCCAGAAATTAGAAAGTCAAAAAGTAGTCTGATCTGAATGGTTCACGGGTATCAGGTTCAGTTCAGTGATTCATTGATTAATGTTAGAATATTTTATATTAATTTGGAGATCATATAAATTAATATAAAAATATATTATAATATATTTGTGATACGGTGGGAGAACTGATTTGGGTGTTTTGCATTTTATCGCAAATGTTGCGGTTAGCAAGAGTCGCCACTAACTTTTCTTTTATCCAAAAGGAAAGGTGAAAAAGCACAGGAAATACCTTTGAGATTATTTCTTGAGATAGGGGGGCAGGTTATGAAAAGGGAAGGTATTAGCACCCTTTTCATCCATGGTTTTCCATGGGCTCTTAGTTACTTGCTAGATCACTTGCTTTTTGTTTGAAATTGTGCTTTGTGTGGTTTTTTAAAAGTATTTTGTAAAGAGGTCATTATTTAGGAAATCTTTGTAATGATTCTCGTTCGTAAGAATGTATACAAAGATGTTGATCTTTTGAAAATGTTTTCAAGTTTGAAAGATGTTTTGAAAGTGTAGTTATTTTAAAAATAGCAATGATGTTTTGTTTGAAATTGAGCAAGTAATTAGGAGCAATCTACCTACTTAAAATTCTTTCTTGTTCATTTTCTTTTCCTTTTACATTGTTGTCTTACCATTGATTTGGTAAAGAACCCAATCTTTGGATGTAAACGGGACGGGCGTGGGTCATCGTATAACCATGATTAGCAATGTTGCAAGGTATCTTAGCATTCTTTTTAGGGACTAAGATCATTTGAAAGGAAACTTAGATATCGTCATCGAGGGACTATGATCTTTTACTTTTTGTTTGTTTTTGCTCAAATACCTCACATGCGTAATATGACCATTTTTGTAAAGGCAACCAAATGGATTTACCCTAGGGGTGTTTGTGTGTAAGTGTATTGTTTTCATGCTTGATTTTGTCTTGAATTAGGGTTTTCTAAGTATTGGTTTTAGTCTTTCCATACAAACCCTAATTACTAACATTTGTATATAAATCGGTAAATTGTGGAATTTAAAGTTACTACGCTATTACAATATTTGTGGGAGGGGGTGTACAAAGTATAAATGGGGATTGCAAGAATATAAATCTAATTAATCTATTACAACCATATTTAATTGGTACAATAATTTCATAAATAAATGTACAAAAAATAAATAAATATGCAAGAACGAAAATGTGAAGAAAACAGATATTTGTTTGGATTTTTTAGGAAAAGGGAGTTTGTTTTAACCTAATTAATTAAAGGAAAATAATTAATTAAAATAATAAAAGTAAACCTAAATTACTAAGAAAAGATTTTAAATGAAACCCTAAATATATTAATTGATTAAAAAGAAAATAAGTTTAAGAAAAGTATTCTTGTATTTTTTTGTCTTGAAAATAAATTATAGTATTATAAAATATTTTTGGCCTTTTTATATTAAAATAAATATATTTTAATTGGTGTAAAATAAAATAAATGATAACCTATTTTTTAATTAAATTTACAAGATATTTAGTGAAATGAATAAAGTATTTATTAAATAAAAAATATTTCTATTGAGAAAAATAAATAAACTATGTCAAGATAAAAATCTAATATTTTTTGTATTTTTTTTTATTTTTCTAATATTAGAAAATATATTAAGAAAAAAATATAATAAAAATAAGAAAATAAAATAAACTGGGCCATGAGTGTGTAAATGGAACAGGGGGTTAACAAGTAAAAATAAAAACAAAAAGGGCCCAAGGAGGCCCAGCGCCCTGCAAAAAAAAGGAAATCAGAATGCAAAAATGTATGAAAAATCAAAAGGGTACCACTAGGGCTCGAACCCAGGTTCCAAAGGTTACAGGCGCGCGCTTCTACCACTGGGGTGGTTATACATCTGTTAACATAAGCAAAACAATAAATATATGATACAAAACACGCCATGATTTACACTTCATCTTTAACCTCCAGCCAGACCAACTGTAACTTGTTCATTTCTCAACAAAAATGAAAATTGTAAACATGAAACTTGTAGCAAATTTCCTCACAATTTCTGAAATATAAACCATTAAAACTATAGATCAAAGATAAGCATGAATTTCATTGGCCCTAAACTGAACCCTAAAAATCTCAGAAATTTTAATCTTAAAATTCTCTAAGCTTAAACAAAATTAATGGAAACTATGGACATAGTCAGCTTTAGGGAAATGATATCTACATGTTTTATTCACAAATAAATCATTGATGATGCATGTATGAGAAGTTGCAAAGTTATAAAACTCACCTTGCAAGAGGGTATCAAGTTTGAAGTTTGAGCAACTTTCAAGGAGTTCCAATGGTTGAGTTAGCTTCCTCAAGTTTCCAAGAAGCTAATGGAATTCTTAGCTTGAGCTGAAAGGGCCTGAGGAGTTCTGGAGAAGACCAAGTGCAAAGCTTTGTTTTTGAAAATGGAGGATGGTGTTAATGGTGTTACAGTTCTGTAACAGGGTGTGGGATCAATTCTAAATGATGTTTAGAAGCTTTAGAAACAAAAAGGCTTAAAAACGCACGAGGGAGTTATGAGTTTCAAGTTTTTGGTTAGTTTATGTGAAAATGGAGGTATGAGATGTGATTCTGAGTTCTAGGTGTTTTCAGGGCTTGAGCATTCGTGTATTTGTGGAAAATAGTTTTTCTATGTATAAGCAAAAGGATTGGAGAACATTGGCATGTCAGAAGTACAAGTTTCAAGCTTTTGGCAAGGTTACTTGATTTTGAAGAAAAGAGGGAAACCAAGTTTCAATGTGTAGTGCAAGCATGGGCTGGGTGATTGTAAGTGTCTAAACCCTTTCTCATGTGTTATAAGACATGTATGATCATAAGAGAACAAGTGCAAGGCTCAAGAACAAGTTTTGTGCAAAAAGTCACTTTATTAAAATGGCAATGTACACTTTCTTCTAAAAATGGATATAAAGCATGTCCATGCATTGAATACTTGAAATGAGACCTCTAACAGCTGTGTAAAGCATTAATTATGGAGTTACTAACAAGTTTGAGGCCTGCAAAGTAGATTTTATGCAGCATAGTTTGAATTTTGAATTTGGTTCATCACAAAATGACTTATAATTCAAGTGATAAAACCCTAACTTCATCTCTTCGATTCTCCCTACTCAAGAATGATCTCAAGGAGTTCTGGAACATTTTGGAAAGCTTGAAATGTTCTCTACACCCATATTTGAATTTCTTTTAAAGATTCCCCTTGGAACTATATGAAAAAGTTCCATGAAGTTGGGTCAAAATCCTGACGAAATTAGGGCAAAATTTCACTAAGTGTTTTGTTTCATGACCACATGTTCTTAAAATTATAACTTGAGATCCAGTCACTTTTGGAAGAAGTTGTGTAAAGAAAAGTTATATATTTCATGGAGATCTACAACTTTCATGTTGGAAGTTTCTTTTTAATCATCTTTCGTCATGGTGAAAATTTTGCTCAAAGTTATGAAAAAATATATAATTTCTAACACTTAGAAAAATTTCTAAGGTTAGAAATTTTGACTTTTCAAAATGAAATCTTGACTTTTTGATTTCTTAATGAATAAGTTTCATATTTTGACATGTTTTGATGAATTGTGATCTTTGAAATTTGAATTTGACCAAAAAAGTCAAAGTTTGACTTTTCAGTATATAGTTGACTTTTGATCAGTTGACCGAAAATTCATCTGTCAATCCTTTGAACTTGAGCAATGTTTTGAGCCATGTCATTAGGTAACCATGATGCAATTGGACTCTTGAGATCATTCCTTAAACCAATTGATCATTTGTTAGGTCAACAATCAGAAATTGCCCTTTCCCAGTCAAAACCCTAATTTTGACCATTTTGCCCTTTTGGCGATTTGATCAAATTTCTTGAGGAATTATGGTCCAAACTTGATCAAATGATACATATGAGTTTAAAATGTTGTTTATAAATTGGCCATAGTTGACTTTTTCCCCAATACAATTGATTTTTAGGTCAACTGCTCAATTGACTGAGCAAAAGTGTGATTTAAAGCTTGAAATTTGACATGAGTGATCTTGGGGGTCCATAAGGATCCATGAAAACCATATGGGGCATTGGAAGTTAAAAAATCCTTGTGCAAACTCAAACCCTAATTTTGGTCATCAGTGCCTAAGGAGGTGTCTTGATCTGATCAACCCTAATGCAGTCTTTGAGTCAAAGGAGATCTTGTGAACCAATTCTTGATATGTGAGAGGGCAAATTTTGGGGTACAACAATATTTATAATATTCTAAAAGATATTATAAGATATATATTTATAATATTCTAAGAGATATTATAAGATATTTATAATATTTGAGAGATATTGTAACATTATAATAATATCTTTTATTCTAATAATTAAGGATATATATTTTTTGATTTGTTATAGATTTGTTGGATTTTAACAATTATAAATATGCATCTCTTCAGTTATTACAGTGGGATAATCTTAGAATTTATAGCAATAAGGAAGAGCAAGGGTTTAAAGGCATAACATAAAATTTTTACTATTCTCAGGGAAAACTTAGAAAGAGAAGGGTTTTGGAAACCTTTGGAGTTATCTAAGGTTATTGGGAATTGGGAAACACTTGTTTACACCTTCGGTTTGAGTTATTCATATATTAAAGGTTGAAGTGGTTGTGAAACACTTGGGTAGAAAATAGGGTAATTCTTGGCACCTTCAGGGTTGTTCTTGAGAACTTGAAGGAGAAGACTATTTTCTTGTAACTCATATGTAATCTCTTGTAATAACTTTCTGAGAATAATAAATTGGAAAGTTACTCTCTCTCTCTTAGAGGAGATCGTTTGATCGAACTGGGTAAACAAACCTTGTACGAATTATTATTGTTGTAGACCATTTATTTTGGTTTCTACTATTCTTTCCCTCATAAATTAATATTGAATTTTATCGTAATTCACAACAAGATTCACAACAACCAAGATAACAGAGAAATAACCCAATGGTCTCGTATGAAATAAGAACTCAAGTCCAAATGGATTAGAACCATGCATCAGAGTTAGATGGACAAATGAAACATGAAGTGAATGTTTAATCAATTAATCAAGAATTGATTAACTTAATTAATTAGGTTAAGAAAAATTAATTAGAAAAACTAATTAACTTTTAATAATAAAATTAACTAACTAAATCAACATTTGATTAATTAATTAAAATCAACAAAATGTGCCAAGAAGAAGTGAACACTTTAGCCATCTTGAAAGCTTACAAAAACCATAAACATGTTAGTAACACAAAAGGAAGTGTAATAACAAATGGAAACTTGCCTCTAATTTTCATGTATTAGTAACCAAATTTCTCAACCATAATCACCATAGATGTTTGGATGAAATAGCAAAGCAAGAATCATGGATTAAAAGGAAATTGACAATAATTTATGAACTAACAAAGTGAATGATAAAATAAAATTGGAACCATAAATCTCATGAAAGCTTTTAAGTCTCAAAACCACTTCAAGCACATCACAATTCCAATAAACAACACCTTATATTAACCATGAAAAATATGAAGATCCAATCACTAAAAACTAAATCATCGTCAAAATCAAGCACCCAAAACATAGTGATTCTCATGGATGTAAAAGAGATTAAAGCTTATGAATCGAAGATGCTAAATCGGTTTTCGCAACTTCAAACATTCATCCCATTCATCAAAAAAACCAAAATCTCATGGAATTAAACTCAAGTATCACTTTATTCAAGTTCAAAACATGAGAAACAAAATTCGAACACCATTTTCATCATATTATTAGCATCCGAGAAGCAACAACAAATATTCAATGATGCTCAAAAATCTCAGACCAATTATGTTCAAAACAAACAGGAATAATTTGACTATCACAACTAAAATTCCTTATTCAGATTTAGCTTAGAGTTAATGCACATACCATCAAAATTCCTTCATGTTTAACCCAAATAACACAAATAATAACATCAAAATTCATCACTCAGAGTTAACACAGATGCTATCAAACTCCTTCATATTTAACCCGAATAACACAAATAATAACGTCATTCATTACTCATAAATAACCCAGATGCAATCAAAATTCTTTCATATTTAACCCGAATAACATAAATAATATAAAAATTTATCACTCTGAGTTAACACAAATGTTATCAAAACTCCTTCAGATTTAACTCGAATAACACAAATAATAACATCAAAATTCATCACTCAGTGTTAATACAGATGTTATCAAAATTCCTTCAAATTTAACCCAAATAACAAAAATAATAACATCAAAATTCATCACTCAGATTTAACACACATGCTATCAAAATTCCTTCAGGTTTAATCTGAATAACACAAATAAAAACATCAAAATTCATCACTCAATTTAAGACAAATAGTCCATAAATTAAATTAAATGAAAATGGTGAAAGTGAAATAGAAGCTTACCACTTGAATATGGTGGCAGAAGTTGACCGGAAATGGTAAGCATTGACAGAGGGAAACGGTTGTCGGCTGAGCAGAAGAATAGAGCAGTGGAGGGAGATGTGGTCGAAACTTTCTTTCTCTTTCTCGGTTTTGTGTTGTTTTTCAATCTGATATTTCCTTTTACAAATTCTTATCTCTATCTCTTATGTACTAACACCTTAGGTTGTTCCTAATTTATTTTAATTGCAAAAATACCCTTTTTGATAAAATCAACCTAAAAAACTAAAAGAGTAAAAATAAACAAATCCAAAAATATTGTTGTTTCAATTTTTCTGAATAAAAAAGGAGACTTGAAATAATAAAAAATGATTAAAAAAAAAGAGACATTTAATTAATCAAAAAATGAAATAAATACATTAAAATAAATTGAAGGTTACAAACTTTAATGAAAAAGATTGAAAATGATAGTAATAAAAAATAAAACTAAAATAACCCCCCCCCCCCCAGCTGAACGGACCCTGACAATTAAAAAAGAGACTGCAAATTGCACCGAAAAAATAAAGCAAGCACACTAACATGATCTACACACAATGTAGATTCATAAAACAGTCAGCTAAAGATGAAAACTCGAAATATTTTACATATTAATATTCTGCACAGTAATCTCTTTTAACAATCTGCCTGTACAACCGAAGTATCAATATTATTGAAATATAATTAACTTCTTGCAATGCATGAAGCAGTTTAAAGAGATAAAAATATATGAAGTGAGATATCAGGTATTTTAACTCTAAAATGATGTAAATGTTGATTTAAGTTGACTTTTGGTCAACCTAAATGCATGAATGACCAACTAATGATGCAAATGTGATGGATGAATGACTGTTTATGAAAATGACCTAATGGAAGCGTATGTAGATGAATGTAAAGCCTAATCCAGGTAAGAGTCAAATCAGGAGGGAAAATTTTGGAGTGAAACAAGTATCCAATTCCGAGGATTGGTGACTTGATGGATCAGTTCGTTGGTGCCAGTTGTAGCGGTAGAAATGTTCAAGACTAAGCCATTGGATTGACTAGCCTTTATACAAATCAAAATAAAAATCGCCACCGCGCTTTATTGTTTCCAAAGGAATGGGAAAAGAGTGAATAACCCAAAAAGATGGGGAAAGATTCAAGGTAAGGGGGGTTGGTTATGCAAAGGGAAGGTATTAGCACCCTAAACATCTACGGTACTCAGCAGGAACCTCTTTGTAAAAATCTGTATATTTTAGCTATAAAATGTGTTATATATAAAATGGATGGTGGATGTGAGAAAATAAATATGTTTTTTTATGATTTTTTGCACCCGCCGCGGTTGCGAACCTTTAGTGCCTACGTACCACCTTTCGTGCAATAGGGGATCAGGGTACACGTAGTTCCTCTTTTAAAAATTTGAAACACAAAATGTGTTGGTTGATTTTAAGAGATAAAACATCATCGTCATTGTCCGTGTGGAAAACATACTTACTACCCACAATCATGAGAAAGGATCATTTGCATCATCTCAAATTAGAGGATATGGCTTAGATTTTTAAAACAATAATTCCTCACTCAACATCCAAGTGACTTCACTACATATTGTAGAAGTATAGTTGTTTGCATCACTACAAGGATTGATAGGAATTTAATCTTTTTGAGAAAAGTTTAATGATAAAAAAGCCAAAATGACAAAATGGTTTGAAATGAGATTGATTGACTTTTAGTCTTCTCACAAAAAATGTCAAGGTATTATTAAATTGATTGGGGTTTATTTATGAAAATGTTTTGAAAATACATGGACATATGTCCAAGTTTATTATAAAAGTTGTTCAAGTTTAAAACAAGAAGGGTTTTTAAAAGGAGGGAGAAGATTTTTGAAATTAAAGAAGATGAGAGGAGAAGAAGAGACTATCCTAGAGCATAAGGTAAAAGCTAAGTGTGATCGGTGGAAATAGAACTGACTGTTTTGAAATGCTGGTTCGCGAAATGTCGCAGTAAGCAAGAGTCGCCACCTTTTATGTTCTCCAACATGGAAAGGACAAAAGCACACCAAAATTCCTTCTTTGAGATGTCTCTCGGTTCGGGAGGTAGATTTATAGAAAGGGAAGGTGTTAGCACCCTTTCTATCCGTGGTTATCCACGGGCTCTTAGGTACTTGCTCTTATGTTTTCAAAAATTTGTTTGCTTTTCAAGTGTGTGTGGGTTTTGAAAAAAAGTTTCGTTCGAAAAATTTCTAAGTAACTCTTGTATCTGTCCTCAAGAGTGTATGAAAAATTTGTTTGAAAACTTTTAGAAAGTGTAGGTGTGAAAAGTATTTTGTTTGTTTTTGAGAGAGAAAGTACCCATGAGAATCTACCTACTCTAAGGAATTAGGCTGTGTAAGAGTCCTTTAGATAGTGCTATCCCACCATTGAGAGGTAGGTAGCACCATCGTTGGAGTTATTCGGGTCAATTCGATTATTAGGGACAATGTGGTCACCGAAGCAATAGTAGGACGCCTTAGAAGTAACCCTAATGTCCTAGATCCTTTTATCCGAGGCAACTGTTTTGAGGCAACAGGATCTTAGACAGGAGGGCGACCTCTAAAACAACCTATACTAGACGACCACATCGAGGCAACCAAGTGAGGCGTACCCTAAGAGTGGCATGTGCGAGTGTATTGTTTTTCAGTTAATTTTATCTTTGAACATGCATCATTGTGAGCTACGGGTTAATTTTATTTGTCATACAAGTCTTGTCATGCATAGTTAACAGTTAATAGTTGTGCGAAAAGTAAATTGCGGAAAGTAAATCTAAACTATTACAAGGCGTCGGGTATTTACATCGCCAAAAACAACCCTTGGAATAAAATGCGGAAAGTAAAAATAAAGCGATAAATAATTAAAGTCCCAATTAAGAGCTATTACATTCTAGGAAACAAATATAATAATATGATAAAATGGATCGCGTGTGGGAAATTAAATCGGATGCGAGTTTTTTGGGGTTTTGACCCTTTTTTGAAAGAAAGTGATTTTTTTGGTTATTTTTGGATTAAAAGAAATTAAATTAAGTTAACAATTAAATTAATAAACTAATTAATTAATTAAAATATTTTTGGAGTTTTTGATATATAAGGAAATAAAAATAAATCTGATCAAAGCTAATAAAAACCTAATTATCTAAATTAATTTTAAATATTGCAAAAAATATTAAAGTTATTTCCTAATTAAACTAAATTGATTAAATTAATTTATTTACAAAAATAAAAGTGATGAAGTTTATTTTAATAAATAAAATATTTTTTGTGTTTTTGATTTTATTAGGAAAAAATGTTAATTGGTTAGTGATTAATAAAAAGAATAATGATTAATTAATTAAAGGAAAATAATACAAATAGAGAGAGAGTTTAGGAGTATACGAGTCTGATTAGAGGGGTGAAACAGTTATTGGCGTCATGTGTAAACTGTTTTGTTTTGGCCATTTATGTTTTGGCTTTTGGCCATTTGTGTTCTGGCTTTTGGCCATTAACCTTCTCAGGATGTCTATCTCGCCATGTATTGGTGTCATGTGTAAGCGGTTCTGTTTTGGCCATTTGGCTTTTGGCTTTTGGCCATTTGTGTTTTGGCCTCAACGTTCCTTAATGAACTTGCATGGGATCCTGTCTAAATCTGCAGTGTTGAATCTCATGAACACATTAGATAAATTACTATATATCATAAAATACAAATAAAGCCAATATATGAAGAAATTTAATGTTTAGGTCAATATGGCATGTATGAATGATTATACTCTTTTGATCATGGAGATCAAATCAACCTTACCCTTACTGGAAAAGTAGTGACATGAATGCTTTTATGCCCTTTTGATCATGGAGATCAAGTCAGCCTTACCCTTACTAAAGAAGTAGTGAGATGTTGGTTTGTAACTGAGATAGCTTGTTTGTAGTGAGAGAGAGATTTGTAATAAGGATTTCAAGGTTTTAGGGTTCTTGAAAGAATTTGATATTTTGACAGTGTTGTGGCAAGATTTTTTTCTCCCTTTTTCTCCTTTGGTTTGTGTGAAAAGAATGTGATTATATAATGGAAATTAGGGTAAAGAAAATGGGCTTTGAATGTGCAATTGGGCCTCCAATGTTCACTTGAGTTCGTCACTTTCCAGGCTAAATCGCAGGGACTTAAGTGCAATTTTTGAAGTTGAATTGTGAAAACAAAATGTAGCCGACATCGAGAACTAACTCCTGTCCGAAAATCGGCTCAATCGGATAAACGGTGAATTAGTTATGAATTTTTGAAGTTTCAGCTCAGACAAACTTATTTTGGACTCCAGTGTCGAGTCTGACACGTTCTTCAATAAAAAACTGGTATTGATTGGAGCATAATCCGGTCTCGACTTTTGAATTAAAGTTGTAGATCTATGAGTCAGTGACCTTGTGTAAAAACATGAGCCCAATCTGATAAAAATTGACCGAGTTATGAATTTTCGAAGTTTCGGCCCAGATGAAATAGTATTCAGCATTCAGGATTTTCAGCGTGTCACGCACTCTGAGCAAAAAACAAAGGCCTTTTGAATACCGTTTGAACTCAATACCTTCTGTGAAAATGTAGCCAACTCAATTTGTGAAATTTTGGCGCAAGAACCAGCTCGATACGATGAAAATCGACCAAGTTATGATTTTCCGAACATGACGCAAATAAATTTCTGACACAAATTTCCTGTACGGAAATACTTTATAAATCCACATTTTTGAAGACCTTCTGATCGAAATTGGCTTCCAGCCGTGAGAGATGAAAACATAGATAATGTCAAGTCGGAATTTTGGCCACCGGAACGGGTTCAAAACGAGCCACGATCTTCAAGTTATGAATTTTTTAGCGCGTAAAAACTAAACTTTCAGCACACTTTTTCACCATATTTCTTCAAGAAAACTCACACATTCGGATACCTTCTTTAAAGAATTGACTCTTGAGCCGAACCTGAATTTGAGAATACGTTATCAGAGATATCTTGGCGAAAGAACACCTGAATATGATGCGCTGGGTTGGACTTGTGAATTTTTCTTGAAATGTTTTGAGAAATATAGGAGGGCAAATTTTGGGGTACAATAGTTGCCCCTGTTCAATCTTCTTAAACCTGAGGATGTAGATTGGCTTGCGTGCCTTTCGTGATCCGAAGGTGGAAGATGATTGAACACTAGAGTGCCCAGAAATTTGCACTCGCATAGTAGAATATCAGCAATGTGATGTCGGGAATGGGCTTACAGATGCCATTTGAAAGATGATGGATAGGAGGATGGGCTTATAGATGCCATCTGGAGATGTGACAGGTTCTTTGTCGGGAATGGGCTTATAGATGCCATTTGGAAATGTGATGGATAGTTGTGGAGATGGGCTTATAGATGCCATCGGGGGTGTCGATCGCGTAAGAGATTCCTTAGCGAGAACTTGCGTACTTGAGAAAGAAAGATAATTTCCTGGTCTGCTACAGGTATTGATCTTCAAACTCTTCATGCAGATATGCCCTGGCTAGATACAGCTGTCGAATCCACAATCAAATCACTAACAGATATACCCTGGCTAGATACAGGAATCAAATCTGGGATTCTTCGTCTACAGATATGCCATGGCTGGATACAGGTATTGAATATTTAAACTCCTCATGCAGACATGCCCTGGCTAGATACAAGTGTCGAATCTACAATCAATTACTCACAGATATGCCTTGGCTAGATACAGGTATCGAATCTGGAATTAGTCGTCTACAGATATGCCCTGGCTGGATACAGGAATCGAATCTCTAAACTCTTCATGCAGACATGCCCTGGCTGGATACAGGTATCGAATCTACAATCAGTTACTCACAGATATGCCCTGGCTAGATACAGGAATCGAATCTGGAATTGGTCGTCTACAGATATGCCCTAGCTGGATACAGGAATCGAATCTCTAAACTCTTCATGCAGACATGCCCTGGCTGGATACAGGTATCGAATCTACAATCAGTTACTCACAGATATGCCCTGGCTAGATACAGGAATCGAATCTGGAATTGGTCGTCTGCAGATATGCCCTGGCTGGATACAGGAATCGAATCTCTAAACTCTTCATGCAGACATGCCCTGGCTGGATACAGGTATCGAATCTACAATCAAATCACTCACAGATATGCCCTGGCTAGATACAGGTATCGAATCTGGAATTACGACAGTTGATAGTAATCATCTTTGGATTGACCTTTTTCCTGAAAAGGCAAAACATAAGTTGTATGCAATGTCATGATGTATGAAATGCACGATGTCATGATGCCTAAAATGAATGAGATAGTGTGTTATGATGCGTATGCATGCTATAATGTATGAAAGTAGGATGTATGAAATGTGATATGTTTATGAATGTGTTTTCGTCTGGGAAAATAAATCCTTGACGAACACCGGGAAGTTAACTCCTGGGCTGACGTTTGAAGAGTAGAGTTCTTCGTTTCCGCTGGGGATGATAATTGCAAGAATAAACCGGTATGAGAAGATGACTCCGTTGGGGAATAAACTTGTTGAAGAGATTACTCTGCGGGGAATTACTCTGTGGGAAGAGATATTTCGCTGAGGTTTTGATGATAACTCCGCTAGGGATTCTGCTGATAAGTTTTGTTGGATATTTTGATGAACTCCACTGGGGGATAGGAAGAACTTCGCTGAGGATGATCTTTCAGTGGTAATTAGCTGAGGGTAACCCAGTTATAAGCTCTGGTGGGGAATAACCTCTGAATAAAGCCGGGGAGATGCGTATGTACTCTGCAGGTGATAAGCTTCCAGAATCTACTGGGGATAAGCTTCCAGAATCTACTGGGGAGATTGATTCAACTCTCCTGGGGAAACTTTGGATTGTACTGGGGAATAGCTCCACTGGGGTGTCTGGATTCCACCGGGGAACAATCTTATATTAAGACTGCCGGGGATGCTTGCTTAGGAACATATGTATACTCCGCTGGGGAATATTGAGATCTTCTGGGGATATCCGACTTCCTTGAGGCTGACTGTAGGCTAACTCTGCTTGGGGAGAGTATCGCTGACTTGCTGGGGAATACTGTGCCTTTTTAGGGCTGACGAGAGACCAACTTTGCTCGGGGGAGAGTATTATTGATCCTTATCTTACTCTGCGGGGAGTGAAGGTATCCTGGTCACATTCTTCAGCGGAACCTATCTTGGTACCTTGGTGGACAGAGCAACTAGATCGTTTAGACAATTCATTACTGCCCCAGTTTCTGCTGGAGAAGAAGGTACCTGTGGAGGTCTTGATGATTGCTGACTGACAAATCTTCTTCTGGTAGGCAAGTGACGAGATGACAGGACATAATCGTGCGCTTTGATCCCTAACTTTTGCCTGGACCGCCCTTTCGGGTTTTCAGTCCACCGGGATACCCATTTTTGCCCAAACCGCCTTTTCAGGTTTTCGACTTGCCGGGTGTACAATTTTTCATTTTCATCCCTTATTTTTGCCCGAACCCTTTTGGTTCGCCGGGAAGCCCTTATTTTTTCCTAGGTGTGTCAACCTAGCGGGTCCTTGATTATGCGTAGTATTTTTTTCGACTATGTTCGTGCTCTTAGGATGTAGGGAGTTGTCACTGTCAGTAGTGTGGAGTTATCATACCACCAGAGGATCTTCGTTTGATCATCCAATGCCCCAAGTGATCCAGATGGAGATTTTCCCCAAGCTGGTTGGCCTTTTGAGAGATTCTCCGAATCTTGACTTAACTGCCCCAAATAATGGACAATGATCATGCCATGCCCCTTGCTTGGAAGCGCTTTTGTTCATCGGATATTCTTCGTGCGAGCTTCTATGTTGTTCAAACAAGTAGTCATATGCAAGCAATGTTATATTAGAAATGCAAAGCTTATGTCTGTCTTGAAATTTTTGAAAATGCAGTTTTTTAATAAAACAAGCAAATTTTGTAAAAATGTGATGTCGACTCGTTATTTTACAGCAAACCTTAAGGAGTCAGGATACCTTTGGTAACAGTATGCTTTCGAAATAACCCATGCTTCAGCTAGGACTTTTTGAGGGTTATAACGTGGCCTGGTTCACGGTTTAAGAAACAAAGGATAAATGCTCAAATTTTATTTTTACCCACCCGTTCTTCGTGATGTTCTTCGATCCTAAACCCAGCTAATCGTGCATTAGATCCTGTTTGAATCTTTGCTCTGATATTCCAGTGATGGTTCGGATATTGACAATTTATTTTGAACAGGCAGTCATTTTTATAAGGGTTTGCAGGACCTCTTTCTTTTTTTTTTATTTCGTTATCCCTGTTTTTTGCCTGAACTGTTCCTTTTTGTGATTACAGTCAGCGGGATGCCCCAGTTTTTGTAAGTCTCCTTCATAGGTTTTGACTTGTTGGGCTTTTATTTTGAGAAATGATGACTGCCTGTCTTTATGATTATTCGGAACCATCACTGTCTTTTGTTTTGTAAGGACTTCTTTGGTGCCACTCGTTGTGCATTTGGATTAACTGAGAGAACTACCCTGCCCCAGGTTATGATTAGGGGTTTTAATTTTTTGTGAAAAGCAAAACTCCTACTTCTTTGGCTCGAAGGGGTTGACGAGGGATTATCTTCCTTATAACTTCAGTGTTTAGGAATTGAAACAATGCATGTACCTCATCAGCGAGGTCTGTTCAAAAGCATACTGTAGATTGTGGTATCGTTTTCGTCATCCTCCCTCAAGAGGCTTAGAATTATCAATCGAGAGTTTGAACATCACAAAAATGAAAGCAGTTTGAATATAGCGAATGCGAATATATTGATTCAAAACAGACATATGCGATGCATTGATAAAGTAATAAAGTTTGCTATGACAATAATTGTTTGTATAAGCAAAGAAAATACAACTTGAACATTCGAATGAACAAAAGTCTTCTAGTCTCAGGACTTGTCACTTCAAATGGTGAATCTCGCAGGGATAGTAGAGGAACTCAGCCTGGCCATCTTGGGTGAATTCCACTGCTCCTTCATCAATCAGATCCTGGATCTTGTACCTCAACTTCCAACAGTTGTCAGTATCATGCCCCGGGCTGTTAGAATGGTATGCGCACCTGGCCCCAGGATTATAGTTGGGTGAAGAAGTCTTAGGATTAGGGTGAGGTCCTATCAACGTCACCAGATTCAACTTCAACAGGTGTTGCAAAGCTTGGGACAGCGGCATGTTGAGCTTGGTGAATAGCCTCGGAGGCTTGTTTGGCTCGCTCTGATCGACCCGTTGTTCTTGGCGAGGTCGTTGTTGGACCTGTGAAGTGGTAGCAGCTTGGAGAGGCCTATTCGTTGAACCAAACCTTTGACTTCTTGGAGGCTGATTACTGGTTTGGTCTCCAACCCTGACTACTTGCTTCATACTGTCTTGCTGAAGCTGGTGAGGTTGATGCTGAATTTGTGACCCTGAAGCAAGTTGAGGAGCTTTTCCCTTGTCTTCTTGTCTCAAAGGGAATTTAATGATGACTGGCTCTTCAACCTTAGATTTTTGCCCTAGTTGGTTATCCCGAAGCAGTTGGTTGACGAGAACCCTGAGCTCTTCTTGTCTTTGAGCTAAGCCTTGGATAAGAGCCATTTGCCCTAGCATCTGGGTTCTCATTGCATCCACCTCAGCTTGCAGATGTTTCAGCCGTTCGTCCTTACTGTCTTCTGGACTGTTCTTGACCAAATTCCCCATGAGGAGTGTTCTCAGCTCTTCCTGACCCTTGGATAGATTTAGGAGGATTTCCCCTAACTGAGTCTCTTGAGTATGGAGATCCCAGTTGTCTGGTTGGGAAGCCATTGCTGAAATAAACAGCGGAGAAGGTAAGTGACCTGTAACAAGGGTACCTGTTATACAATGATGTGTATGCATGCATGCAATGTTTTCAAGGATCTCGCGGGGTAAACAAGAAAATTGTTAGAATTTGAATTCGGTGGCTTGATTGAAGGAAATTCCTGTTGTTGAGAGTCCTTCTTCAAGAGTCAAGGCTCACAATATCGAGTGGGTCATAGCCCCTGACTCAAGTCATCAACCTTGTTTTGCTTTCCAAACAACCTTGGCTAGGGGAACCTTCTTCAAGAGTCAAAGCTCACCATATCAAGTGGGTCATAGCCCCTGACTCAAGTCATCAACCTGGCTAGAGGAAAATAAATCCCCTTTGCCCCTTGCTAGACATTCTGGTTCATCATGACCTGCATCACAAGCCCTTGAGATCCCTGAAATGGGTTAGTCCTTATGCAGGATGCATGCAATGGTATGATGTTATGATATGCGTGGAGTGATGTAAGTAAACCCTGTTATAAGCCCAGATTAAGGACTGTAAACAAAACCTACAAGGAACTCATGTGTCAGATAACAAGCATGCAAGTAGTCAAGTTTGAAGGCACACAAGTCACACAAAAGAGCCCTTAGATTTTAGGCCAGCATGAAGTTTAGGTACTACCCTCTTGAAGTTGGCGGGCTCAAAACCTGTCCTATCAAAAGTAACCGGGTTCTAAGGAGCTCAATATCATTGGGTTGTTTTCTATGTTCATTATTTTGATTTAGCCACTGAACTGGCGATCAAAATATTCCAAGAAAACAACCCTTAATGAGTGTAGTATCGAGTATCTACCAACTTCGGAATGTACCAAAGTCGGTCATCTCACTACCCCTAAAGAGGCCAGGATGGTCAAGTAAAGTTCCTAAGGTCAGTTGATGCTTCACGACACCACGCGGCGGCCCTGTACTCTCCTTGACTTGACTCAAGGGTTACCGGTACTCACCAAAGTGCCACATCAATGTAGCAACTGCTTCAACCGTGTCGGTATACCCCGCACAGTTCCCTCACAGTTTGTTGCTACCTAAAAGGTATCCCCCAGATCCGGGTTAGGATCTATGAAACTCCCAAAACAAGCCCACAATATTAAAGCAAACAAAGCAAGCAATTGAAAACATAAGAGTGGTCTAATCCTAAGGTACACCTCACTTATAAAATAATTCCCCAGCAGAGTCGCCAGTTCTGTGATCGGTGGAAATAGAACTGACTGTTTTGAAATGCTGGTTCGCGAAATGTCGCAGTAAGCAAGAGTCGCCACCGTCTTTTATGTTCTCCAACATGGAAAGGACAAAAGCACACCAAAATTCCTTCTTTGAGATGTCTCTCGGTTCGGGAGGTAGATTTATAGAAAGGGAAGGTGTTAGCACCCTTTCTATCCGTGGTTATCCACGGGCTCTTAGGTACTTGCTCTTATGTTTTCAAAAATTTGTTTGCTTTTCAAGTGTGTGTGGGTTTTGAAAAAAAGTTTCGTTCGAAAAATTTCTAAGTAACTCTTGTATCTGTCCTCAAGAGTGTATGAAAAATTTGTTTGAAAACTTTTAGAAAGTGTAGGTGTGAAAAGTATTTTGTTTGTTTTTGAGAGAGAAAGTACCCATGAGAATCTACCTACTCTAAGGAATTAGGCTGTGTAAGAGTCCTTTAGATAGTGCTATCCCACCATTGAGAGGTAGGTAGCACCATCGTTGGAGTTATTCGGGTCAATTCGATTATTAGGGACAATGTGGTCACCGAAGCAATAGTAGGACGCCTTAGAAGTAACCCTAATGTCCTAGATCCTTTTTATCCGAGGCAATCGTCTCGAGGCAACAGGATCTTAGACAGGAGGGCGACCTCTAAAACAACCTATACTTGATGACCACGTCGAGTCAACCAAGTGAGGCGTACCCTAAGAGTGGCATGTGCGAGTGTATTGTTTTTCAGTTAATTTTATCTTTGAACATGCATCATTGTGAGCTACGGGTTAATTTTATTTGTCATACAAGTCTTGTCATGCATAGTTAACAGTTAATAGTTGTGCGGAAAGTAAATTGCGGAAAGTAAATCTAAACTATTACATGGCGTCGGGTATTTACATTGCCAAAAACAACCCTTGGAATAAAATGCGGAAAGTAAAAATAAAGCGATAAATAATTAAAGTCTCAATTAAGAGCTATTACATTCTGGGAAACAGATACAATAATATGATAAAATGGATCGCGTGCGGGAAATTAAATCGGATGTGAGTTTTTTGGGGTTTTGACCCTTTTTTGAAAGAAAGTGATTTTTTTGGTTATTTTTGGATTAAAAGAAATTAAATTAAGTTAACAATTAAATTAATAAACTAATTAATTAATTAAAATATTTTTGGAGTTTTTGATATTTAAGGAAATAAAATAAATTTGATCAAAGCTAATAAAAACCTAATTATCTAAATTAATTTTAAATATTGCAAAAAATATTAAAGTTATTTCCTAATTAAACTAAATTGATTAAATTAATTTATTTACAAAAATAAAAGTGATGAAGTTAATTTTAATAAATAAAATATTTTGTGTTTTTGATTTTATTAGAAAAAAATGTTAATTGGTTAGTGATTAATAAAAAGAATAATGATTAATTAATTAAAGGAAAATAATACAAATAGAGAGAGTTTAGGAGTATACGAGCTTGATTGGAGGGGTGAAACAGTTATTGGCGTCATGTGTAAACTGTTTTGTTTTGGCCATTTATGTTTTGGCTTTTGGCCATTTGTGTTCTGGCTTTTGGCCATTAACCTTCTCAGGATGTTTGTCTCGCCATGTATTGGTGCCATGTGTAAGCGGTTCTGTTTTGGCCATTTGACTTTTGGCTTTTGGCCATTTGTGTTTTGGCCTCAACGTTCCTTAATGAACCTGCATGGGATCCTGTCTAAATCTGCAGTGTTGAATCTCATGAACACATTAGATAAATTACTATATATCATAAAATACAAATAAAGCCAATATATGAAGAAATTTAATGTTTAGGTCAATATGGCATATATGAATGATTATATTATTTTGATCATGGAGATAAAATCAACCTTACCCTTACTGGAAAAGTAGTGACATGAATGCTTTTATGCCCTTTTGATCACGGAGATCAAGCCAGCCTTACCCTTACTAAAGAAGTAGTGAGATGTTGGTTTGTAACTGAGATGGCTTGTTTGTAGTGAGAGAGAGATTTGTAATAAGGATTTCAAGGTTTTAGGGTTTTTGAAAGAATTTGATATTTTGACAGTGTTGTGGCAAGGTTTTTTTCTCCCTTTTTCTCCTTTGGTTTGTGTGAAAAAAATGTGATTATATAATGGAAATTAGGGTAAAAAAAATGGGCTTTGAATGTGCAATTGGGCCTCCAATGTTCACTTGAGTTCGTCACTTTCTAGGCTAAATCGCAGGGACTTAAGTGCAATTTTTGAAGTTGAAATGTGAAAATAAAATGTAGCCGACATAGAGAACTAACTCCTGTCCGAAAATCAGCTCAATCGGATAAACGGTGAATTAGTTATGAATTTTTGAAGTTTCAGCTCAGACAAACTTATTTTGGGCTCCAGCGTCGACTCTGACACGTTCTTCAATAAAAAACTGGTATTGATCGGAGCATAATCCGGTCTCGACTTTTGAAGCAAAGTTGTAAATCTATGAGTCAATGACCTTGTGTAAAAACATGAGCCCAATCTGATAAAAATTGACCGAGTTATGAATTTTCGAAGTTTCGGCCCAAATAAAATAATATTCAGCATTCAGGATTTTCAGCGTGTCACGCACTCTGAGCAAAAAACAAAGGCCTTTTGAATACCGTTTGAACTCAATACCTTCTGTGAAAATGTAGCCAACTCAATTTGTGAAATTTTGGCACCAGAACCAGCTCGATACGATGAAGATCGACCAAGTTATGATTTTCCGAACATGACGCAAATAAATTTCTGACACAAATTTCCTGTACGGAAATACTTGATAAATCCGCATTTTTGAAGACCTTCTGATCGAAATTGGCTTCCAGCCGTGAGAGATGAAAACATAGATAATATCAAGACGGAATTTTGGCTACCGGAACGGGTTCAAAACGAGCCACGATCTTCAAGTTATTAATTTTTTAGCGCGTAAAAACTGCACTTTCAGCACACTTTTTCACCATATTTCTTCAAGAAAACTCACACATTCGGATACCTTCTTTAAAGAATTGACTCTTGAGCCGAACCTGAATTTGAGAATACGTTATCAGAGATATCTTGGCGAAAGAACACCTGAATATGACGCGCTGGGTTGGACTTGTGAATTTTTCTTGAAATGTTTTGAGAAATATGGGAGGGCAAATTTTGGGGTACAACACTAAGGATAAGGACCATCTAACCAACAAGAAGCCAAGGCTTGACATTATGACCCAAGATAAAATTTCCATTCTTTGGATTGAAACCAAACAAGCAAAGATACTTAGACCTCTTCGAGTGTATTAAGTCTTCACAAAAATTGGGTAGAGTAACACCTGTATGCGGGTGAATTCCAAATTACAAAACAAAGAGTGTAATCACAAAAACCTGCACACAAAAACAAACAAGCAACCCAATGTCTTGAGGTAAACCTCAAGAGCTCCAGACAAAATAATCAGATAAGATCACAAGGTCTCTAAGATAGGCCAAGGTTTCTAATCCCAAGTCCAAGAAAAAATCCACTGCTCCATCATGCCAAGGATAGTAACCAAATAGTCCAAGTATCATTAAGAGTTTTTTAGGGTTTATGTTAATTAATAAGTATCTTAAGAAAAGAAAAAGAAAAAAAACTCAAGTGAACAAAATAAAAAGGGCAAGAAAATAAATGCTCAAATGAGCAAAGATGAAAATGGCATGAAATGAAAATGCTAAAAGATAAATAATAGATAAAGCATAAAAGAATAAAAAGCATAAAATAAAACATGTTAATAATAAGTGGTTAGTTGTATGACCATCTTGAAACTTGCATTTGGAACTCATTAGAGGATTGGTAGAACCAAAGCCTCCACACAACAAGTTGCATTTGCTTTATTTCAAGTATATCATCCATTTGGAATTCTCATAAGTACCATTTAATGATCAACGATGTTTAAGTGATCCGCGTTGACCAAATGTGTTGTAGATCCATTAGAGGATTGGTAGAACCAAAGCCTCCACACAATGAATCTCAAGATTATTGGATCAAAGAGATCAAATTAACATACTTGGGCTTGCAATCATAAGTTTGGGCCACGAATGATCATTTATTCGAATCGGGACAAAATTTAGCGCTATGTTAAGTAATCGTAAGTGGACTTATATAGAAGTCGCACCTATTTTGAGACCGGTCAATAGCATTCTATGTACCATTTGTTTTGAGACACGATATAGAGATCATGCTCCAACAACATTTAGTGCAAGAAGAAGGGAATGAGATGAAGAGGAATTAGGGTAAAAAGAAAACCACATTTGAATTAATATTTAATCAAACTATTATTAAAATCATTCATCTATTTTTATGGAGTTAGACTCAACACCATGGATCCAATGATGTTAATAAAGCCATGACCAAAAAATCAACCCAAGACAGCCAGAAAATATTCACAAAATGATATAGTATTTAATATATATTAAAGGATGAAAAATGTTAAAATAAACTAAAAACAATAATGAGGAAAATATCAATAATATTCAAATTAATCAAGAAATGAAAAATAAAACCATAGAAAAATCAGAAATGGGTCCAAATATTTTTATAAAAATTTTGGGAATTTTTAAAAGTCAGAAACTATTTTTAAAAATTAAAATAAATGGGTAAAATAAACAAAAATGGTAAAAAAATAGTAAAGTCAGAAACAATAATAAAATAAAGTCACCAATATTTGTCACAATGTCATTGGATCATTTCATAATTTTTTCAGAATTAAAAAATGTGTAAAAGTATTTTTAAACATTTTAAACAAATCAAATAAGTGTAAAATTCATAAAAAATACCAAAACACAAAAATAAATTGTGAAAAATTAAAAATCAGAAAGAGAATAATCAAAAATATTTTTCATAATTTTTTCAGATTTTTTGGACTAAAAATGAATTTTCTATGATTTTTTTAAATTTGAAACAATTAAAATATAAAAATCAGAAAAAGAAAATAAAAGAAAAAGATGTGGACCATTGGATGAGAGTCAAAACGTGTTAGTAATAAAATCCAAGGGATCTGGCACGCTGTGCATATCATGGTCTTTACTGAATAATGTACAGAATCATTAAATAAATCAGGACTTGAAAATAACAAATGTCACGCTTTCATTAGTTAGAAGATGACACGTTGGTCATCTTCAACCTCCAGTCCTCACGAATTCCAGGTCTCTCCAACTGTAAAATCAGAAGCTCAGACCTATGTCATTCACTTCGTCTCTTCAAGACGAAGACAACCAAACCTTCGCGACAAATTTATATAAACTATAACTCAAGCAATTTGGAAAGAAAGTTTTGAAAGGGGATTTGAAAATTCATGGTCCAAACGTGCTTCCAGATGAAAGTAAATTTTGCAACTAGAACTAGGGCAATGAGAGCAATACAATGATACCAAATTTTTGAAGAATTAATGAAGGAACCTACCTATTGAAGTTGAGTTGAAGAGCTCTGAAACTGGACTTCTATGGAGCAATGTAGGGCACGATTCTTGAATGTAATGGTATGGTTAGGTTCAGGGAAGATCAAGGAAGGTGAATTGATTGAGAAAATGGATTGAAAAAGGCTTGAGAATAGGATTCAAAGTAGCAAAATTCTGAGATGTGAAGCAAGTTTGGCAGGGTGATTCTGGCTATCTAAGCTTGGGAATTTGAATGGGGGATGACCCTCTATTTATAGGGAATCAAATGGAATATTCAAGCGTGTGGAATGATGCAAATTGGAGGGAAATCACGTGAATCTGATACACGAGCAAAGTGTGATCTGATTTGCATCAAAACTCATCAAATCCTTGCGTTTCAAAGCTATAATCCACTTTGGCAACTTGGTTAAACATGTTTAGATCACAAACGCGTGCTAATTTGATGTTTAAAGGCCAAAACATGGATTTCAAATTCTGACTCATGGTGAAACTTCAGTTCCAAGTTACCAAGTTCAATCCAATGGCATTTCCACCTCAAGGGGTCTTAGGGAAATATTCTTGATGCTTTGGAAAGATGATGTTACAAGATTTGTAATGGAAAAAGAATGGAATCAAATGGATGCTTGAGCTGAAAGTTACATGGAGTCAAAGTTGAAGAAAAAGAGTTGACTTTCCATAAGAAATATTTCAAATTCTTCTTTAAAAATGACCTATAATCTCTTGCCTCCAAACATGGCCTTGCACTTGTAATTTGCTCTTGATCAAAAAAGATGGAATAAAGTAGACCTCTTGAATGACATTTTTCATTTTGAACCAATCAAAATCTCCAAAAATTGAGCAAATTATGACTTGTTGAAGTTGGCCAAATATCATGAAATGACCTATAATATTTTGCATTCTTAAGGCAACTTCCATCCATTTTCTTACTTTGCACATAAAAGAAGGCATGAAGTACACATCCTTAGGGTAATCATGAAAAAATAATGGGCTCAAGGTGATAAAAATTTACCATGTTATGACCATTTGAAATCATATATAGGAAAATGGGAATTCATCTAGGTGACTTGTAATTTTTCTCCTTCATTAAGTTCCTTCCACATGAAAACTCCTTGGAACTTTTGAAGTGATTTGTTGGTAACTCTTTAAAGAGAAGAATTTTTTTGGGATCACTCAAAAATACCAAAAGATGAGCAAGATATGCCCCTTTGAAGTCCAAAACCCTAGCCTCTAGATCAAGAGAAAGCCGTGTGATACTTTGCCAAGTTTGAACAAACTTTTTGTGCCAATACTCTTCCTTTGTGAATAGAGATTGTTGAGGATAATGATGAGGACTCATGGCCACCAAAATTACTTTCATACCAATTTCAAAACAACTTCATGGGTGAGGTTTGAATCTCTCAAGCTTTGACTAGGGCATGGAAATAAACTCATGAACCCATGATGCAACTTGCTAGACCTCATTGCCTTTACCTACATTATTAGCAAGTAAGACAAACCAAAATTTCATTTTGTTAATTAGAGATAAAATCAAAGCAAAATATCCATGATCATAAGAGAAAACAAGTTAGGTTCTTGGTAACTCCTCAAAGAGAAAAGCTAAAGATAAGTAGAAGAACCAAAAGCCCTAGTGTGATTTTGTGGTGATTGAAACAATATGGTATGATGAAGGGGTCTTAGGGGCAAAAATTGGGGTATAACAGCTGCCTTTATTTAGGTTTCTTCTATTCGGAGATACAAAGGTTAAAAATCTTTGTGTCAACGTGATCGAAGACACTTAAATATAAAACAAACCCTGTTTTTGGCCCGAAGATGCCATGCAAACATTTATGCACATGAACGCATATGAATGGAACAGAAGAGACGCAAAGTAGCATTGGGGATGTGACATAAAATTCAGCCACAAAAAAGCAATCCCACCATGAAAATAAATCACTGGTAAACCACAAGAAAAGAAATCAGAGAGGAGGATAACAAGCATCGACGTTCACCGCCGATGTACTACCAACGTTCACTGAAGGCAGAAATAGAAAACATATCATATCACCTCTGTTCACTGACGATGAACTATCAACATTCACTGAAGATAGCAAAAAGATAACAAACACTGACTTTCACTGCCGATGTACTACCAACGTTCACTGAAGGTAGAAAGATAAAACATATCATATCACCGCCGTTCACTGACAATGAACTATCAACGTTCACTGAAGATAGCAAAAAGATAACAAACACCGACGTTCACTGCCGATGTACTACCAACGTTCACTGAAGGTAGAAAGAGAAAAAATAGCATATCACCGCCGTTCACTGACGATGAACTATCAACGTTCACTGAAGATAGCAAAAAGATAACAAACACCAACGTTCACTTCCGATGTACCTCCAACATTCACTAATGGTAGAAAGAGAAAACATATCATATCACCGCCGTTCACTGATGATGAACTATCAACATTCACTGAAGATAGAAAAAAGATAACAAACACTGACGTTCACTGTCGATGTACTACCAACCTTCACTGAAGGTAGAAAGAGAAAACATATCATATCACCGTCGTTCACTGACGATGAACTATCAACATTCACTGAAGATAGAAAAAAGATAAAAAAACACCGACGTTCACTGTTGATGTACTACCAACGTTCACTGAAGGTAGAAAGAGAAAACATAGTTTCCCCAAGATTCTGGAGTTTTGCCAAGAATGGGTCCCAACTTCTTCTTTAACCAAGAAAATCTTCCTGGAAAGGGTAATACATAATCTGTCTCAAATAAAGAGACTTCCATTTATTGTCAAGGGGAATTGCAAAGAGAAATGACTTTCTGGGAATACCAATATGACTTCCCGGGGACATGCCACAATATTCCTGCTGAGGAGATAAATTCTTCCTGTGAAAAATAAATGCACGAACCAAAACTCAAAGTTTTCAGAGATCCAAAAATCCAATTCAGAGATAAACTGGAGCAAGACGGCCAGTGTAGATACATCCTTTAAGAAATAAACTCAAGAGGGACAACCAAAATCAACCGAGCCAAGAACGTTGCAGGAAAGGTCAGAACACAATGCTAATGAATGATGGTTTTTAGTTATGCATGATGCATGTATGAATGTATGAGTGATATTGTGCATATGATGATAAAAGGATACATAATCAGCACAAACAAAAAAAACCGCCTTAGGTACTAACAACAATAGGCTAACTTCAACCAGAAAGATCAACCCAAAAGGGTAAAAGCAACGGCAGAAACCAAACCCACTACCTGCCTTAACTTTATTGAGGAGAAACATAATCTGGATGTAGCCAAGTCAAACAAATATCGGGATAGAACATCTTTCTTCCGGTTTCATCGGAGAAAACAACTTTTCAAAAGCAACATGCCTACTAGAGATTGTGAGACCAGCCTCAAACAAAGTGGACTAACGCTGACACAACCAAACTTCATTGGGGGATTCAAGCCTACCTCCATGGAGAAAACTTTCATCATGAATACTCATTACCAACAAGAGATTCCCTGGGATAACCTTCCTGGGAAATAAAGAAGTCAATATTAATGCAAAAACTTTCATCATATGAGGGAAAACTTGTTGGGGAATCTGAGACGGAGACTTTCGATCATGCAAACCTTAAAAGAACCAAGACTCGAATGGGGATATTGGGGTCACAAACCCAATACTGCACCTTGCACCCACTGATGTTGTCTTTAACCATCTGAGAAACACACAAGGATTATGCATCTACCAGCAAAATGACCTGAGAAAACTTTCATGAAGGGAGTAACCTTTTAAACAATCGGATTTTGTTCATTCTTGGGATCACCATTCTTGTTGTCATTGTTTCATCATAAATCCCAAAGTAAATTGAATTGTAAAGATCTCTCTTCTTTTTGAAAAGTCAATTTTTCTTTTTAATCCTTTTGCTTTAACAGTTATTATCAGTAATAAATGATGTCTTTGCAAGCTAAATAAAAATAAGAACACAAAAAGTTGGGAAAAAGCTCAAATTTTATTAATAGAATGGTAGTCTGCGAATGGCGAGACTCCATGGATGATTACAAAGTTTGGGAAATGGTAATACATAATGGAAAAGATACATTGAGATACAATGACCACTATCCCCCCTAACAACTTTTGAAATCCTGAGCAGCAACTTTTTGTTGAAGTTTTGTGAAGATCCGAGAAGATTGTTGCTTCACCGATCAGGTCTCGTCTGACGTAGTTACTTGCCAAGAAAGTCCCTAACTTTTGCCTAAGCTTCCCTTGCGGGTTTTCAACTTAGCGGGAAATTTATTCTGTTTATGTCTCTAATTTTTACCTAGACCGCCCTTTCGGATTTTCGGCCTACCGAGACGCTCCTTTTTGCCTAATCCGCCCTTTCGGGTTTTCAACTTAGCAAGTTGTTCTTTTATTTCTCTAGGCGGAGTATTTCTTGACTACGTCAGCATTCATGGGACGTGGGAACTCCTCGCCGTCCATAGTTTCAAGAATTAATGCACCACCAGAGAAGGCTTTCTTGACAACATACAGGCCTTCAAAATTGGGAGTCCACTTGCCCCTAGAATCAGTATTGAAAGACACGATCTTCCTGAGCACGAGGTCGCCTTCTCTGAATTCACGAGGTTTGACCTTTTTATCAAATGCTTTCTTCATTCTTTTCTAATATAACGGCCCATGACATAAAGCTGTCATTCTCTTCTCCTCAATCAAATTCAATTGGTCAAACCTATTTTGAACCCATTCAGCCTCTGTCAATTTGGTTTCCATTATCACACGTAACGAGGGAATCTCTACCTCGACTGGGAGTACAGCTTCCATCCCATAAACTAGAGAAAACGGGGTTGCTCTTGTTGAAGTGCGAACGGACGTTCGATATCCATGTAGAGCAAAAGGGAGCATTTCATGTTAATCCTTATAAGTGACAACTATTTTCTAGATGATCTTCTTGATATTCTTATTAGCAGCTTCAACAGCCCCATTCATCTTTGGCCTGTATGGAGATGAATTGTGATGGACAATCTTGAATTCTTCGCACAGTTTTGTCATCATCTTGTTTTTCAAATTCAAGCCATTGTCAGTGATGATTCTGCTCGACACACCATATCGGTATATAAGATTATTTTTGATGAAACGCACCACCACCTGTTTGGTAACATTGGCATATGAAGCAGCCTCTACCCATTTGGTAAAGTAGTCAATTGCTACCAAGATGAAACGGTGTCCATTCTAAGCTTTGGGTTCTATCATCTCGATCATGTCAATACCCCACATAGAGAAAGGCCACGGGGAGGAAATCACATTGAGCAGTGTCGGAGGTACATGGATCTTATCTACGTAAATCTGGCATTTATGGCACTTCTTTGCAAACTTGTAACAATCAGATTCCATTGTCAACCAATAATAACCTGCCCTTAGTATCCTTTTAGCCATTGAATGTCCATTAGCATGAGTGCCAAATGAACCTTCATGGATCTCATGCATCAACATGTCTGCTTCGTGTCTATCCATGCATCTGAGTAAGACCATGTCAAAATTTCTCTTGTATAACACATTTTCACTGAGGAAAAAACGGCCTGCCAACCCTCTCAGTGTCTTTCTATCTTTCTTTGACGCACCAAACGGGTATTCCTGGGTCTGAAGAAAATGCTTGATATCATAATACCAAGGTTTATCATCTGCTACCTCCTCTGTCGCAAACTCGTAAGCGGGCCTATCGAGCCGTCGAACTGTAATTCGGGGTATATCATTCCAAGTATTCACTTGGTACATGGAAGCCAGAGCATCCGCCATCTGATTTTCATCCCTAGGAATGTGATGGAATTCAACTTCATTGAAGAAGGGTAATAATCTTCTAGCATAATCTTTGTAAGGGATCAAGCCAGGGTGACGAGTATCCCATTCTCCTTTAATCTGATTTATTACCAATGCTTAATCGCCATACACATCTAGAATTTTGATTCTGAGATCAATAGCTTCCTCAAGACCCATGATGCAAGCCTCATATTTTGCCATATTATTAGTGCAATCAAATGTTAACCTCGCAGTAAAAGGAATGTGCGATCCATGAGGAGTAACGATCATAGCACCAATTCCTTTATCATAAGCATTCACAGCTCCATCAAATACCACACTCCAACGAGATTCAGGGTCGGGGCCCTCCTTGGGCAATGGTTCATCACAATCTTTCACTTTCAGAAACATCACATCCTCATCGGGGAATTCATACTCTGCAGACTGATGATCCTCCACCGGCTGGTGAGCAAGGTAATCTACCAACACACTACTTTTGATAGCTTTTTGAGTGCGGTACTCGATATCATATTCAGACAACAACATCTGCCAACGGGCAATTCTCCCAGTAAGAGCAGGCTTTTCAAAAATATATTTGATTGGATCCATTTTGGATATCAACCAAGTGGTATGATTCAACATATACTGCCGCAAACGCTTTGCCGCCCAGGCCAAAGCACAACATGTTTTTTCTAGCATGGAATATCGTGACTCATAATTGGTGAACTTTTTGCTGAGATAATAAATGGAGAACTCTTTCTTTCCCGTTTCATCCTGTTGTCCCAGAAATCAACCCATGGATTTATCCAACACTGTTAAATACATAATTAACGGTCTTCCTTCTACGGGAGGGAGCAAGATAGGAGGTTCAAGCAGATACTCTTTAATACTCTCGAATGCCTTTTGGCAATCATCCATCCATACACAACTTTGATCTTTCTTTAACAACTTAAAGATCGGCTCACACGTTGCAGTCATGTGGGAAATAAATCTGGAGATATAATTCAAACGCCCGAGGAAACCCTTGACTTGCTTTTTAGTTCTTGGTGCTGGAATTTCTTGAATTTCTTTGACTTTATCAGGGTCAACTTCAATTCCTTTCTGGCTAACAATAAAACCCAATAATTTCCCCGATATAACTTCGAAGGTGCATTTATTTGGATTCAAGCGGAGACGATATTTCCTCAAACGCTGAAACAACTTCAACAAATCTTCTATATGCCCTTCTTCAGTTTGGGATTTGGAAATCATATCATCAACATATACTTCGATTTCTCTATGCATCAGATCATGGAATAGGGTTGTCATAGCCCTCTGGTACGTTGCACCAGCGTTCTTCAACCCGAAGGGCATCACTCTGTAACAGAATGTTCCACAGGGTATGATAAACGTTGTTTTTTCAATGTCCTCTGGAGCCATTCTTATTGATTATACCCGGAAAATCCGTCCATGAACGAGAATACCTTGAATTTTGTTGTGCTATCCACTAACATATCAATGTGAGGCAAAGGAAAATCATCTTTTGGACTAGCTTTATTTAGATCTCTGTAATCTACACACATGCGGACTTTTCCGTCTTTTTTAGGTACTGGGAAAATATTGGCAATCCATTGAGGATACACTGACGTCACAAGAAAACCAGCATTAATCTGCTTTAGGACCTCCTCTTTGATCTTTGCCATATCCGGGTGGGTTCTTCTCATCTTTTGTTTAACTGGCGGACACTGGCTTCAACGGTAAACGATGCTCGACAATGTCTGTATCTAGACCAGGCATATCTTGATAAGACCAAGCAAAAATATCCACATATTCTTTCAACAGCTCAATCAACCTGCTCTTTACATCAGGATGCAACAATGCTTCAATCTTGACTTCCTTCGAGTCTTCCTCTGAACCCAAATTAACCACTTCCAAAGGCTCTTTGTATGGTTGAATGGTATTTTCCTCGTGCTCAAGCAACCGTGAGACCTCTTTCGGGATCTCATCATAATCTTCTTCTTTATCCCCAAACACATGACATTCAAAGTTGGGAGAGGGTGCAGGGTCATTGTATTCAACGGGTTTTTTAATTAATCTGCACATATGATTTATGATTGCTTTTAGAAACTGACACACATAACAAGTGATCATGCAGATTAATTCTCAGTTATTATTTATTTTGAAAGGCTTTTTTTTTATTATTACCAATTCCCAAGAAAAAGTCAGAAAATAAAAGACATAATTTTGGAAGCAAAGATAACTTTTATTAATGATCTTAACAGTTATAGCAAACAGATAAGCCCTACAACATCAATACTTCCACTTTGGGCAGAGTGAAAGTTTTTCAAAAGAAAGAAACAGATTAGCAAAAAAATTACTTTGAAACATGTATGCAAGAAGGAATATCAATGGTGACCCAATTTTGAACTCGGACTCCATGCGTCACATAATTCGGTACTTCCTGCTCTGCTTCATCCTCTTCAACAACATTAATTCCAGAACTAATCGGATGGAGATAGCCTCCGCTGCGGAAAACATCTTGATAACTGTTCACAGAAGACTTCGACTTCAAACTCTCACCTTTGCCACTCCTTGAGGAGAAACCCAAACCAGCTATGTTTTTGTTCACAGGTGGATCCACAAGTCGTCCCCAAACTGTATTATGACCATAGCGCACCATCTGCTGCGCATCCTTCAGGGAAACCACAGAATTATCATTCTTCCTTATGTTGTCAATGGATAGGGCTTGGAACTGGGTTCCAACAGCAGCCGCATCCGCTTCTACAATACTGAAAGAGGATAGATGGGATGTCAACAACGCCTGCTCCCCATTTATGATCACTACCTTCCCTTCACGCATAAATTTTAGCTTCTGATGCAGAGTTGAAGTGACATCCCCTGCTTCGTGTATCCATGGTTGTCCTAATAAACAACTATACGCGGGAATAATGTCCATTACCTGGAAAGTTATCAAGAACAAGTGTAGTCCTATATGGATGGGCAAGTCCACTTCACCGATGACAGATTTCCTCGACCCATCAAAAGCCTTCACAATAATGCCACTCGGGTGCATATGTGTTCCCTGATACTTTAACTTCATGAGAGTACTTCTCGGTATAACATTCAATGCAGATCCGTTATCAATTAGCACATTGGACAACGAATCATTCTTGCAATTCATAAAAATTTGGAGGGCCAAGTTGTGATTCCTCCCTTCATCTGGTAACTCATCATCACAGAAACTCAAGTTGTTACATGATGTAATGTTTCCAATTACGTAGCTGAGATGTTCCAATGGCATGTCATTTTCTACAAAAGCTTGGTCTAGTACTCTCATTAGTGATTCTCTATGAGCGGAGGAATTCATCAATAAAGCTAGGATGGATATCTTCGAAGGAGTCTGCAATAGCTGGTCCACAATTTTGTAGTCGCTCATTTTAATTATCTTCAAGATATCATCCACCTCTTTCTCCAATGTAGCTCCACTAGTCTCTCCTGCAGTCTTCTTCGGTTCATCATTCTCAGCAATTTTCTTTCCAGCAACAACGTCTTTTCGAATAACTGGCGCAAACACACGACCACTACGGGTCACCCTGCTACTATCAGCTATATTTCCAACATCTGGCATTGGCTGGATGGGAACTTCCACCCCATCTTCCAAGATTGTAGCGTTGTATTTGTAAGGCACAACCTTATCTGATATATAGGGAACAGGTCCTGGCAGACTAATTACCAATGGGGTAACAGTTGGTTTTCTATGGTACTCCACCTCAAGGTGAGCGGGTGCACCAAAACAAGGTACAATGACGTTTACATCTTCCTCGACACAATCATCCCTCAAAAGACCATTTACGGCAAACAAATCTTCGTCTGAAGAGAAATACTCATCCGCAGAGGCATATTCTTCCTCTGACTCTTCTCCCATCATACAAACTTCAACCATATCAATCTCGTGATAATCATCTCTCTGAAATGTGATCTTGATAGTCCCATTGTTTAACAACAATTGAACACCCTCTCTCACAATAGAACATCCTCGGGGGTTTCGATAACAAACTATGCAAGATCCATATTGGTGTTCCACCTGACCAGCAGTACGGCAGAAGGTAGCATGCAACTGTACGAGATCTTCATTCAAATACTCCACATCAAAAATTATGAATTCACCAGGACATCCAGAAACCATATTCACTTCCTCTTCATACTCTGCCATTGGCCTGATTATATGGATTAAACCTTCATCCATCATCTCCTGCAAATCAGCCTTTATCTTCTCGCAACCCTGTATATTTGTACTGCAAACAGCACAACTGGCGTGGTCATGCGTATAGTAACTGAATTCATAGGTCTGCATGCATTTTCACCAAATCCCCTCTAACTAGATTAATGTCAAAAATCTGGAAGTCACCTGGACAACCGGCCACCATATTCACAGTACTCACTCCCCCGTGCTTGGGCAGAGGATTGTCTTTCACATTAGGTCCCATGTCTTTGAAAGATAAAATTCCAGACTTCACCAACCTTTGCACTTTCGTCCTCAAAGAATAACAATTTTCCACACTATGCCCTGGTGCTCCCTGATGAAAGGCACACGTCTGGTCTGCTTTGTAATACCAAGGCAATGGAGATGGTATTGCTGGAGGTGGCCGTGTCTGGACCAACTTCTTCTGGATCAATGTTGGTAGTAGCTCTGCATAACTCATGGGGATAGGGTCATAGTTCTCCTTTCTCTGATTATTCCCCTGGTTCCCCTGCTGGGACTGTCTCTGATAAGCAACGGTAGTTGGAGCGACATTCATAACAGGAGTAACTGAAGCAACTTGCTGGTGACGCTGATAATTCCTTCTAGGAACGTTCACCCTCCTCTCTTGTATGACAGTATTGGTATCCCCCTCTTTCTTCTTTGTAAACCCATAAGCTGGCTTTTTCACACCTCTGAATCCTTCTCCCTTTGTCAAACGACCTTCTCTTACTGCCTCTTCTAGGCAGACACCCATCCCTACCATCTCTGTAAAATCACTCGGGGCACTTGCTACCATTCTTTCGTAGTAGAAAGCACTCAGCATCTTTAGAAAATTTTTAGTCATTTCCTTCTCCTCCATAGGAGGGATCACTTGTGCAGCCACTTCGCGCCATCTCTATGCATACTCTTTAAACGATTCTCTGTCTTTCTGAACCATGGCTCTAAGCTGGTCACGATCAGGCGCCATGTCCACATTGTACTTGTATTTTTTTATGAATGCTTCTCCCAAATCATTAAAGGTATGGATGTTAATGCTGTCTAAACTCATGTACCATTTCAACGCTGCGCCGGTCAGACTATCCTGGAAAAAGTGAATCAGCAGACGCTGATCATCGGTGTGGGTAGACATTCTCCTTACATACATTACCAAGTGAGCACGAGGGCAAGTGTTTCACTTGTAATTCTCAAACTCTGGGACCTTGAACTTAGCAGGCACTTTAACATTCGGGACCAAACACAGCTCATTCACATTCTGCATGAATAACTCTTTTCCCCTAAGAGCCTTCATCTCTCTTTGCATTCTTTCAAACTGCTCTTGGAAATCATCCATTCTGTTAAAAAGACCCAAGTCTTCACTCGGCGGAGGGAAAGGACGACACACATCTTCATTAACAATCAGAACCAGATTTACCAAAGGAGGTGCAAATGGAACATTATGCACCACAGGAGGTGTTGGAATAACAACATTTGGAACCACTGGAGTATCTTGGGGGCCCAAATTGAAACCTTCAGGTACAAAATTCTCCGGCATTCCCCACGGATAACCCTGAGGGCATGCGGTTTTGAACAACAGTCGGAGTAGCGGATACAGGAACAGTAGGAACTTCAGCATTTGCCCTTGTTGGTTGAGGTTGAACACTCGGTGGCTGATTCTGAGCAACCACCAGAGCTTCCATCAGAGTAGTCAAATTGGCCAAGCCGACCTTCAAAGCAGAAACTTCTTCGTGTAGCTCGCGATTCTCCTGTTCCAAGTTGTCCATCTTCTTTTTGAAATTAGCCCGAGTGTTGTAGTGATGAGTTAGCTTGCTGAACGAATTAAAAAGCTGGGTAAGACACCTGGGTATGCATAACAAATGCAAGAAATATGTGCAATATGATGCGTGATATGCAATGCCTATGATTAATTTTACTTTATCATTTAATATTTCAAGGTATTTAACGTTTATAGACATATTGCAAACATCAAAATAATAACGCATTTGAAATACTGAAAACTTTTATTATAATAACTTCAAAATGATTTACAAGTTTCAATGATCCCAAGTACAAGACGAAAATACAATCTAAAATCCTGAGAAAAGGAACTGATAAAGATCAATCTGTACGCCGGCGCTTCCCTATGAGCCTGGCAATCTGAGCTCTCAACCTTTGGTTTTCCTCCACATGTCTGATGGCAACCTCCTTCCAATCATCTGAATCAGGAAGTGAACGACCAGCACCTGTTTGAGGCTTAGGGTAAAATAAATCCCCTTGCCTCTCCATAGTCTCTACTGCTCGACTCTCAAGGATCTCGATCAAATCATCTTTCTCCTTCAAGTATGCTCTATAAGAACTCTCTAAAGTCTGGAACTTGTTCTTCCAAGCATCCCTTTCATGTTGCATCCTAACCAAAGCAAGCTGCAGCTCCTCTAGATTATCCAACAAAGGAGGAGTGGTCTTCACAAATAGATCAGGCATGGGTGTCTCCTGAGTATACGGCATCCTCAACTGAATGGCTCTCGGTCGGGCCCACTGAAGATATGGCTCCAAAGAAATAGCACCCCTAGGTCCCAAATCCTTCCTACTCTTCTTATGAATGTGACGCCAGGCCTTCGCAATCTGCTCCCTAGCTTCCCTGTGGTCTTCTCCTTCCTTCAGAAAGAAACTACTCAAATGAATACTGTTTGGTTTATCCCTCATTGGATAAACAAGTTGTCTCCATGCAAGAACAGGGTTATAGTTAATTCCTCCCTTTGTACAAAGAAGAGGTACATTAGGGAAACTACCACAACTATCAATAATCTCCACATCATGATAAGCTCGATGATACCAATCAATATCTGAGTGAGTAAGTGCCATGATATTAGGAGCCCAACGAGGTTCCTTCTTGACATCCCAAAAGGTATCAGACTGAGGCATATGAGAGATGAACCACTGGTACAACAAAGGCGTGCAGCAGATAATCATTCCCCCATGATAAGAATTCTGAAGATGAACGGAGTAATAAGCATCACCCAACAGTGTAGGGACCGGGTTTCCAATCATGAAAATCCTAATGGCGTTAATGTCGACAAACTTGTCCACATTAGGAAATAAGAATAATCCATAAGCTAGTAAAGCAAAGATGGCCTCAAAAGCAATCGTACTCTTCATTCTGGAAAAGTAACGAGTTTTCTCCAATAAGAACTGAGCTGGTAATCCTCTAATCCCACCTTTAGTAGTCATATGGGTTTCCACCTCAGACTTCCCCAGATGAATTAAAGCAGCATTCTCATGTGGTTTTGGCTCACCCTCCAAACCAGTAAAAGGAACACGATCGGTAACTGGTAAATCCAATAGATAAGAATAATCCTCCAATGTAGGCATCAACTGATAATCGGGAAAAGTAAAGCAGTGATACATTGGATCATAGAACTGGACCAAGATCGAGAGAATACCCTCCTTCATCTTCAACTTCATGAGAGGAATAATGGATCCATACTTCTTCCGAAAGTCTGCAGAACACTCGATCTTTGGAATCAGACTGACCAACTCATCTATCTTGGGATCCTTGAAACTGTATTTCCTGGTCTTTCTCTTTCCAGAATCCATGGTTAAAAGTACCTGAGATGTTCACAAATATTCAACCTTTAAATCCCTTGAAATATTATCTTCAAAAGATGCTTTTGAGTGCATGGATGGATGATGCAACAATCACACACAAGATCACACATATAGGGTTCATAGGTTCAATGTCACGAGCATGAAGTCGAAGGTACTACCCATAAGGTGTTGGTCTAAGAGTTATTATCTGCCGAACAAGGTTCTAGAGGTTCCTAGAGTCTACATCCTTCCTTCGGATATTACTAACTTCCCGATTAACTCGGTAATTAGTAATATTCTCAAGAAAGACTCGTCCGAGCATAGTATCGCGTGACAACTATTTCCGAATTACTCTGTCATAGCTTCCGCACTACACCTAAAGTCCAAGATGGGTTTGGTATTCTACGGTCCTCATTCTCAACAGGCTCCCAGGTCGAAAGCAGTACGTCTTCCCGATTACTCGGTAAACGACACTACAGTCTAAGGGGCCTCCACTGAGTGGGGGATCTCATGCCTCCTTTTTTGGGATTACTCCCTCAAAGTTAACATGACTATACCGCCTGTCATATCTTAAAGTTTGTCCAAGTCCGGGTATAGGACTTATGAGTAATCACCAAGCACCCTGAAAACCAGGAAAATCCAAACAAACATATATATAAAAATAACACATAAACAACAATAGCACATATACAGATATAAATAAAGATAGGTTTAACCCACTTAGGGATGGACCAGCAAGAGGTCAATTTGTCCCCAGTGAAGTCGCCATTTTTCTATAGCGGTAGAAATATTCAAGACTAAGCCATTGGATTTACTAGCCTTTATACAAATCAAAATAAAAATCGCCACCGCGCTTTATTGTTTCCAAAGGAATGGGAAAAGAGTGAATAACCCAAAAAGATGGGGAAAGATTCAAGGTAAGGGGGTTGGTTATGCAAAGGGAAGGTATTAGCACCCTAAACATCTACGGTACTCCGCAAGAACCTCTTTGTAAAAATCTGTATATTTTGGCAATAAAATATTTTATATATAAAATGGATGGTGGAGGTGAGAAAAGAAAATTTTTTTAATGATTTTTTGCACCCGCCGCGGTTGCGAACCTTTAGTGCCTACGTACCACCTTTCATGCAATAGGGGATCAGGTTACAGGTAGTTCCTCTTTTAAAAATTTGAAACACAAAATGTGTTGGTTGATTTTAAGAGATAAAACATCATCGTCATTGTCCGTGTGGAAAACATACTTACTACCCACAATCATGAGAAAGGAGAATTTGCATCATCTCAAAGTGGAGGATATGGCTTGGATTTTTAATCAACAATGCCTCACTAAACACCCAAGTGGAAAATATCTCACTTCACTACATATTGTAGAAGTATAGTTGTTTGCATCACTACAAGGATTGACAAGAGTTTAATCTTTTTGAGAAAAGTTTAAAGATAAAAAAGCCAAAATGGCAAAATGGTTTAAAATGAGATTGATTGACTTTTAGTCTTCTCACAAAAAATGTCAAGGTATTATTAAATTGATTGGGGTTTATTTATGAAAATGTTTTGAAAATACAGGGACATAAGTCCAAGTTTATTATAAAAGTGGTTCAAGTTTAAAACAACAAGGTCTTTTAAAAGGAGGGGGAAGATTTTTGAAATTAAAGAAGATGGGAGGAGAGAAGAGAGAATCCTAGAGCATAAGGTAAAAGCTAAGGATAAGGACCATCTAACCAACAAGAAGCCAAGGCTTGACATTATCACCCAAGATAAAATTTCCATTCTTTGGATTGAAACCAAATAAGCAAAGATACTTAGACCTCTTCAAGTGTATTAAGTCTTCACAAAAATTGGGCAGAGTAACAGCTGTATGCGGGTGAATTACAAAATACAAAATAAAGAGTGTAATCACAAAGACCCGCACACAAAAACAAACAAGCAACCCAATGTCTTGAGGTAAACCTCAAGAGTTCCAGACAAAATAATCAGATAAGTCACAAAGTCTCCAAGATAGGCCAAGGTTTCTAATCCTAAGTCTAAGAAAAAGTCCACTGCTCCATCATGCCAAGGATAGTAACCAAATAGTCCAAGTATCATTAAGAGTTTTTTAGGGTTTATGTTGATTATTAAGTATCTTAAGAAAAGAAAAAGAAAAAAAAACTCAAGTGAGCAAAATAAAAAGGGCAAGAAAATAAATGCTCAAATGAGCAAAGATGAAAATGGCATGAAATAAAAATGCTAAAAGATAAATATTACATAAAGCCTAAAAGAATAAAAAGCATAAAATAAAACATGTTAATAATTAGTGGTTAGTTAGATGACCATCTTGAAACTTGCATTTGGAACTCATTAGAGGATTGGTAGAACCAAAGCCTCCACACAACAAGTTGCATTTTCTTTTTGTCAAGTATATCATCCATTTGGAATTCTCATAAGTACCATTTAATGATCAACGATGTTTAAGTGATCTGCGTTGACCAAAGGTGTTGTAGATCCATTAGAGGATTGGTAGAACCAAAGCCTCCACACAATGAATCTCAAGGTTATTGGATCAAAGAGATCAAATTAATATACTTGGGCTCCAATCATAAGTTTGGGCCACGAATGATCATTTATTTGAATCAGGACAAAATTTAGCATTATGTTAAGGAATCGTAAGTGGACTTATATAGAAGTCGCACCTATTTTGAGGCCGGTCAATAGCAATCTATGCACCATTTGTTTTGAGACATGATATAGAGATCATGCTCCAACAACATTTAGTGCAAGAAGAAGGGAATAAGATGAAGAGGAATTAGGGTAAAAAGAAAACCACATTTAAATTAATATTTAATCAAACTATTATTAAAATCATTCATCCATTTTTGTGGAGTTAGACTCAACACCATGGATCCAATGATGTTAATAAAGCCATGACCAAAAAATCAACCCAAGACAGCCAGAAAATATTCACAAAATGATATATTATTTAATATATATTAAAGGATGAAAAATGTTAAAATAAACTAAAAATAATAATGGGGAAAATATCAATAATATTCAAATTAATCAAGAAATGAAAAATAAAACCATAGAAAAATCAGAAATGGGTCCAAATATTTTTGTAAAAATTTTGGGAATTTTTAAAAGTCAGAAACTATTTTTAAAAATTAAAATAAATGGGTAAAATAAACAAAAATGGTAAAAAATAGTAAAGTCAGAAACAAAAATAAAATAAAGTCACCAATATTTGTCACAATGTCATTGGATCATTTCATAATTTTTTCAGAATTAAAAAATGTGTAAAAGTATTTTTAAACATTTTAAACAAATCAAATAAGTGTAAAATTCATAAAAAAAATATCAAAACACAAAAAATAAATTGTGAAAAAATAAAAATCAGAAAGAGAATAATCAAAAATATTTTTCATAATTTTTTCAGATTTTTAGGACTAAAAATGAATTTTCTATGATTTTTTGAAATTTAAAACAATTAAAATATAAAAATCAGAAAATGAAAATAAAAGAAAAAGATGTGGACCATTGGATGAGAGTCAAAACGCGTTAGTAATCAAATCCAAGGGATCTAATGTGTTGTGCACATCATGGTCTTTACTGAATAATGTACAGAATCATTAAATAAATCAGGATTTGAAAATAACAAATGTCACGCTTTCATTGGTTAGAAGATGACACGTTGGTCATCTTCAACCTCCAGCCCTCACAAATTCCAGGTCTCTCCAACTGTAAAATCAGAAGCTCAGACCTATGTCATTCGCTTCGTCCCTTCAAGACGAAGACAACCAAACCTTCGCGACAAATTTATATAAACTATAACTCAAGCAATTTGGAAAGAAAGTTTTGAAAGGGGATTTGAAAATTCATGGTCCAAACGTGCTTCCAGATGAAAGTAAATGTTGTGACTAGAACCAGGGCAATGAGAGAAACACAATGATACCAAAGTTTTAAAGAATTGATGAAGAAATCTACCTATTGAAGTTGAGTTGCAGAGCTCTAAAACTGCACTTCTATGGAGCAATGTAGTGCGCGATTCTTGAATGTAATGGTATGGTTAGGTTCAGGGAAGATCAAGGAAGGTGAATTGATGGAGAAAATGGATTGAAAAAGGCTTGAGAATAGGATTCGAAGTAGCTAAATTCTGAGTTATGAAGCAAGTTTGGCAGGGTGATTCTGGCTATCTAAGCTTGGGAATTTGAATGGGGGATGACCCTCTATTTATAGGGAATCAAATGGAATGTTCAAGCATGTGGAATGATGCAAATTGGAGGGAAGTCGTGTGAATCTGATACATGAGCAAGAATGTTTTACTGGAACTTTTGGAGGGAAATCGTGTAAATCTGATACACGAGCAAGAATTTTTCTCCTTCATTAAGTTCCTTCCACATGAAAACTCCTTGGAACTTTTGAAGTGATTTACTGGTAACTCTTTGTAGAGAAGAATTTTTTTGGGATCACTTAAAAATACCAAAAGATGAGAAAGATATGCCCCTTTGAAGTCTAAAACCCTAGCCTCTATATCAAGAGAAAGCTTGGTGGAACTTTGCCAAGTTTGAACAAACTTTTTGTGCCAATACTCTTCCTTTGTGAATAGAGATTGTTGAGGATAATGATGAGGACTCATGGCCACACAAATTACTTTTATAGCAATTTAAAAACAACTTCATGGGTGAGGTTTGAATCTCTCAAGCTTTGACTAGGGCATGGAAATAAACTCATGAACCCATGATGCAACTTGCTAGACCTCATTGCCTTTACCTACATTATTAGCAAGTCAGATAAACCAAAATTGAATTTTGTTAATTAGAGAGAAAATCAAAGAAAAATATCCATGATCATAAGAGAAAACAAGTTAAGGTGCTTGGTAACTTCTCAAAGAGCAAAGCTAAAGATAAGTAGAAGAACCAAAAGCCCTAGTGTGATTTTGTGGTGATTGAAACAATATGGTATGATGAAGGGATCTTAGGGGCAAAAATTGGGGTATAACACCAGTGTGTTTAATAAGATTGATTTGAGGTCAAGTTATCATCAGATTTGTGTTCAGTCTGATGATATTTCAAAGACGACTTTCAGAATGGGTTATGATTATTATGAGTATTGTGATCGGTGGAAATAGAACTGACTGTTTTTGTAAGTTGGTTTGCGAAATGTCGCGGTAAGCAAGAGTCACCACCGTCTTTTATGTTCTCCAACATGGAAAGGACAAAAGCACAGCAAAATTCCTTATTCGAGAATGTTTCTCGGTTCGGGAGGTAGATTTATAGAAAGGGAAGGTGTTAGCACCCTTTCTATCCGTGGTTATCCACGGGCTCTTAGGTACTTGCTCTTATGTTTTCAAAATTTGTTTGCTTTTCAAGTGTGTGTGGGTTTTGAAAAAGTTTGTTTGGAAAACTTCTAAGTAACTCTTGTATCAGTCCTCAAGAGTGTATGAAATGTTTTGTTTGAAAACTTTTTAAAAGTGTGGGGTGCGAAAAGTTGTTTTTATTTGTTTGAAAAGAGCAAGTACTTAAGAAAAATCTACCTACTCTAAGGAATTAGGTTGTGTAAGAGTCCTTTAGATAGTGCTATCCCACCATTGAGAGGTAGGTAGCACCATCGTTGGAGTTATTCAAGTCAATTCGATTAAGGGACAGTGTGGTCACCGAAGCAATGGTAGGACACCTTAGAAGTAACCCTAATGTCCTAGATCCTTTTATCCGAGGCAACCGTTTCGAGGCAACTGGATCTTTAGACAAAGGGTGACCTCTAAGACGTCCTATACTTGATGACCACCTCGAGGCAACCAGTGAGGCGTACCCTAGAAGTGGCATGTGCTTTGTGTGTTGTTTTTCAGTTAATTGTCTTTGTACATGTTATTTGTGAGCTATGGATTAATTTTATTTACATACATTCTTTCATGCATTTAACAGTTAGGGGTGCGGAAAGTAAATTGCAGAAATGTAAATTATAACTATTACAAGGCGCGGGTCTATACATCGCCAAAAAAACAAAGACCCGTTTTGGTAAATAAGTACGAGAAATTAAGTAAAGCGGTAAAATTCATATTTAACTATTACATATCTGGAGACAGTTACATAAATAATCAAAATAAATAAATGCGCGCGAGAAGAAATAAATTGGAACGTCCTAAGGGTTTTGACCCTTTTTTGAATAAGAATTGAATTTTTTTTGTCCTTTTTTGTGATTAAATGAAATTAAAACTAATGATTAAACTAATTAATTAATTTATTAAAAGAAAAAATGTTTTTGTATTTTTATGTTTTTAATGAAATAAAATAAAAGGAAATAAAATTAAAAGTTAATAAAAACCTAATTTTAAATTTATTTTAGTTATTAAGAAAAAAGGTTAAAGTTGCCTAATTAAAATTAACTCAATTTATTAGTATTTATTTACAAAAATAAAATGAAATTAATGATAATTAATATTAGTTCTTTTTTTGATTTTTTTTATAAAAAAAATTAGTTATGTTAATAGTTAATAAAAGGGAAAAAATAAAATAAGACAAACAAAATGTAAAAATGACAAAATAAAATTGCAAACCCAAGGGGGTTTTTGGGCCAGATGGGAGGTGTTAATGGAATCTGAAGCCCATCAAGAAGCCAGCTTTGTTTGACTTTGGAGATTGCCTGCGCCTGTGTTGACCTGAGAACATGATGCTCCTTCCCTTGTGGCCATTGGATTTGTGAGAAGCATGATAAGCCTTCTTTGAAGCCTGTACACAAGTATGTGACAAAAAATAATATGGGATTTTGAGGGGACCTGGGAAAACTTACAGCACGGTATGATGGACCTTAAGACGTGGCAAGGGTTGCTTTAGCTTCAGGGGATGGCAAAGAAGAGAGTCACGTTCTCCTTTTGGCCTGAAAATGCTTGCAATACTCCTTTTGATCTCACACTTTTTTTTGACACTTTTTGGATTTTGCTATGGCCGTTTGTGTAATGTTCTGGTTGTGAATGAGGCTTGCAAGGCTTGTATATATAGTAATGAGTGAGAATAAGTCACATTAAGGAGCTTTTAACCATTGCCATTAAGCTTTGGATTTTCTCATAACCACCATTAAAGAAACTTGCCATTTTTGTTCAAAATTTGAATTTCATGCTCATAATAGGCTTGGCATGAATTTGGTAGGTGATTCATGACATATAAAAGTCATTCAAAACTCAAAGATACCATTTAATTCATTTTTTGATTTTTATTTGAATTATTATGGATTAAAGTGAATTAAATCCATAAAAATTAAATAAAAATGAAAAAATAAATGTTTGGTCTTGTAATGGGTCATGGGACACGTGGGTGGCATGACAAGGCTGAACCAAGTGGACAAAAGTGGGCCCTTTTGTCAAAAATTGAAGTTTCAAGGATAGTTGACTTTTGCCATTTTACAAAAATTTACCAACTTCTCCAATGCATATCTTGCTCAATTTTGATCATATGAACATGTTCTTGGACATTTTGGAAAGGTATTGAAGTCCTCTAACCAATGCCATTGGTCCCATGTCATTTGAATTTACCAATCTCAAGTTATGGTCTTTGACTTAAAATGCTTTTTTGTTGACTTTTGAAAATGACCTATAATGTTGAAATTGATAACTTTTTGTGAGAGCATTTCGTGGACTTGGAATGTGAAGATGAGTTGTAGTAAATGTCCTCCCCTTCAAGATGAGAATTGGATGAGATTTTTCTGATGAACCATGAAAAAGTTATGCCTTGGTCAAGTTACAGTTGACTTTTCAGTTGTCCAAAAATAGAAACTTTTGCATCTTGATGATTTTTGAGCCATTCTTGTGAAATCATGGTCAAGATTTGACCAAATGATGATTGTGGCTTCAAAATAAGATGTTGACCAAAATTTTTGACTTTTGACTGTCAAATGACCATTTTACCCCTACAGTTGATTGTAGAGCAAATAGGGCTTTTGACTGTGCAACTTGACCTTGTGAGCCTTGAAACTTGGCATGTAGGTGCTTGACAATGTATATAGGCATATGGGACTTGATTGAGCCCTTGAAAACCTCAACTTCCTTGCAGGAACCAAAACCCGAGTTTGACTGGCTTATGAGGGTTGTTGACTGTGCAACCCTTGAGTAGACTTTGAGCAAATTGAGATGATGCTTGTCAAAACTTTGAAGAATATGGGAGGGCAAATTTTGGGGTACAACAGTTGCCCCTGTTCAATCTTCTTAGACCTGAGGATGTAGATTGGCTTGCGTGCCTTTCGTGATCCGAAGGTGGAAGATGATTGAACACTAAAGTGCCCAGAAATTTGCACTCACATAGTAGAGTATCAGCAGTGTGATAGCGAGAATGGGCTTACAGATGCCATTTGGAGAGATGATGGACAGGAGGATGAGCTTATAGATGCCATCTGGAAGTATGACAGAACCTTGTCGGGAATGGGCTTATAGATGCCATTTGGAAGTGGTGGATAGGTGAATCTGAATAAGAAACAAAATAGCTTCCGTGTCTGGAGCGTATCTAGTCTGTGTCTAATTGCTGACGTCTGAATAAATGGTAGAATGACCGCCGTGTCTGGGGTATATGAGTAACAGAATTTCATCCGAATCTGGATCGTATCTGGACTGAACAATAGAAGAGCATCCGGGATGGAGCATCTCTAAGTTGTCTTTTAGAAGTTTGAATCTGAATAAGCAATAGAACAGCGTCCAGATCTGGAGCATCTCTAGGGTATATCTGAAAGGGAATCTGAATAAGTATTAGAACGTCACCATGCCTGGGTCACATCTGAACTATATCTAGAAGGAGTCTTGAATAAGCAAAAGAACAACATCCACATCTGGAGCATTTCCAAGCTATCTCTGAAAGGAAATCTGGAATAAGTATCAGAATGTCGCCATGCCTGGGTCACATCTGAACTATATCTAGAAGGAGTCTTGAATAAGCAAAAGAACAGCATCCATATCTGGAGCATTTCTAAGCTATCTCTGAAAGGAAATCTGGAATAAGTATCAGAACGTCGCCATGCCTGGGTCACATCTGAACTATATCTAGAAGGAGTCTTGAATAAGCAAAAGAACAGCATCCATATCTGGAGCATTTCCAAGCTATCTCTGAAAGGAAATCTGGAATAAGTATCAGAACGTCGCCATGCCTGGGTCACATCTGAACTATATCTAGAAGGAGTCTTGAATAAGCAAAAGAACAACATCCATATCTGGAGCATTTCCAAGCTATCTCTGAAAGGAAATCTGGAATAAGTATCAGAACGTCGCCATGCCTGGGTCACATCTGAACTATATCTAGAAGGAGTCTTGAATAAGCAAAAGAACAGCATCCATATCTGGAGCATTTCTAAGCTATCTCTGAAAGGAAATCTGGAATAAGTATCAGAACGTCGCCATGCCTGGGTCACATCTGAACTATATCTAGAAGGAATCTCTGAATAAACAATAGAATAGCATCCGTGGTTGGAGCATCTCTAAGTTATCTCTAAAAAGAAACCCTGAATAAGCAACAGAATAGCGTCCATCTGGAGCATATCTGAACTATTTCTGAAAAAGTAACTCTGAACAAGCAACAGAATAGCGTCCATCTGGAGCATATCTGAACTATTTCTGAACAAGTAACTCTGAACAAGCAACAGAATAGCGTCTATCTCTAGAGCATTTCTAGCTATCTCTTTAATCTCTTTAATGTAGATATGCCCTGGCTAGATACAGGTATCGAATCCATAATCAATCGCTCACAGATATGCCCTGGCTAGATGCAGGTATCGAATCTGGAATTGCAACAGTTGATAGTAATCATCTTTGGATTGACCTTTTTCCTGAAAAAGGCAAAACATCAGTTGTGCAATGCATGATGTCATGATGTTCTCAGGGAGAAATGAGATTGTGTGATATGATGCGTATGTGCATGCATTGTGTATGTAAGCAAGATGTATGAAAAGTGATATGTTTATGAATGTATTTTCGTCTAGGAAAATAAATCCTTGATGAATGCCGGGAAATTGAATCCTGGGCTGATGTTGGGGAGTGAAGTTTTTGGTTTCCACTGGGGGTGATGGTTGCAAGAATAAACCGATAGGAGAAGATGACTCCGTTGGGGAATAAACTTGGCGAAGAGATTACTCTGCGGGGAATACTCTGTGGGGAAGGGATACTTCATTGAGAATTTGATGATAACTCTGCTGAGGGATACCGTTGATAAGCTTTGTTGAGGGAATTGATGAACTCCGCTGGGGGGTAGGAAGAAACTTCGCCGAGGACGATCTTTCCGTGGTCATTAGCTGAGGATAACCCAGTTATAAGCCCTGGTGGGGAATAACCTTTGGATAAAGCCGGGGAGACGCGTTCGTGCTCTGCAGGGGATAAGCTTCCAGAATCTACTGGGGATAAGCTTCCTACTGGGGTGTCTGGTATTCCGCCAGGGAACAATCTTATCTTAAGACTGCCGGGGATGCTTGCTTAGGAACATCTGTATACTCCGCTCGGGAATATTAAGATTTTCTGGGGATACCCAACTTCCTTAAGGCTGACAGTAGACTAACTCTGCTTGGGGGAGAGTGTTGCTAACTTGCTTGGGATACTGTGCCTTGTTAGGGTTGATTGGAGACCAACTGCTTGGGGGAGAATTGTTGAATCTTGTCTTACTCCGCGGGGAGTGAAGATGTCTTGCGCCTGGAGGATAGAGCAGTTTGTACAGTTAGACGATTCTTATTGCCCCAGTTTCTGCGGGAGAAGAAGGCCTATGAGGTGCTTGATGACTGCCGATTTGACAGATCTTCTTCTGGTAGGCAAGTGACGAGAAGACAGGACATAGTCGTACGCTTTGATCCCTAACTTTTTCCTGGACCGCCCTTTCGGGTTTTCAGTCCAACGGGATACCCATTTTTGCCCAAGCCGCCTTTTCAGGTTTTCGACTTGCCGGGTGTACAGATTTTTCATTTTCGTCCCTTATTTTTGCCCGAACCCTTTTGGTTCGTCGGGAAGCCCTTATTTTTGCCTAGGTGTGTCAACCTAGCGGGTCTTTGCTTATGCGTAGTGTTTTTTTTCCCGACTATGTCTGTGCTCTCAGGATGCAGCGAGTTGTCACTGTCAGTAGTGCAGTGTTACCATGCCACCAGAAGATCTTCGTTTGATCATCCAATGCCCCAAGTGATCCAGATGGAGATTTGCCCCAAGCTGGTTGGCCTTTTGAGAGATTCTTTGAATCTTGACCTAATTGTCCCAAATGATGGACAATGATCATGTTGTGCCTCTTGACTGAGGGTGCTTTTGTTCATTTAGACATTCGTCGTGCGAACTTCTATGTTGTTTAGACAAAATAGTCATATGCAAACAATGTTATATTAAGAATGCAACACTAATGTCTGTCTTGAAATTTTTGAAAATGCATTTTCAGTAAAACAAGAAAATTTTGTAAAATGTGATGTCAACTCAGTATTTTACAGCAAGCCTTAAGGAGTCAGGATACCTTTCGTAACAGTATGCCTTCGAACTAAACCATGCTTCAGCTAGGACTTTTAAGGGTTGTAACGTGGCCTGGTTCACTGTTTAAGAAACAAAGGAAAAGGCTCAAATTATATTTGTACCCACCCGCTCTTCGTGATGTTCTTCAAACCTTAACTCAGCTGATCGTGCGTTTAGATCTCGTTTGAGTCTTTGTCCTGATGTTCCAATGATGGTTCAGATATTGACATATTATTTTGAATAGGCAGTCATTTCTTTTTTTGTTGAGAGTCTGTAGGACCTCTTTGTTTTTTATTTTTATTATCCATGTTTTTTGCCTGAACTGTTTCTTTTTGTGACTACAGTCAGCGGGATGCCCCAGTTTTTGTAAGTCTCCTTCATAGGTTTTGACTTATTGGGCTTTTATTTTGAGATAATGACTGCCTGTCTTTATGATTATTCGGAACTATCACCATCTTTTGTTTTTGGAAGGACTCCTTTGATGTCATTCGTTGTGCACTTGGATCAATTGAGAGAACTACCCTGCCCCAGGTTATGATTAAGGGTTTTAATTTTTTGTGAAAAGAAAAACTCCTACTTCTTTGGCTCAAAGGGGTTGACGAGGGATTATCATCCTTATAACTCCAGTGTTTAGGAATTGAAACAATGCCTGTACCTCATCAGCGGGGTCTGTTCAAAAGCATACTGTAGATTGTGGTATCGTTTTCGTCATCCCTCCTCAAGAGGCTTAGAATTATTAACCGAGAGTTGGACATCACAAAAAATATGAAAGCAATTTGAATATAATGAAAATAATTGGATTAATTCAAAAACAGACATATGCAGTGCATTAGTGAAATAAAAGAGTTTGCTATGACATTAATTGTTTGTATAAGCAAAAAATTACAACTCGAAAATTCAAATAAACAAAAGCCTTCAATGATTGGGCAAAGGAGCATTGATTATGTTTGGAGTCTCTGACGCTTCAAACTGAATCTCTCCGGCGTCGATCATGTCTTGAATCTTGTTCTTCAAAGGCCAGCAGTTGTCTGTAGTATGACCCGGGCTATTGGAGTGGTATGCGCACTTCTCATTAGGATGGTAGTTGGGAGCAGAGGTGTTTGGATTCTTGAGAGGAGCCCTCAAGGTAATCAGCCCTGCCTTCAACATTTGTTGTAGCGCTTGATCCAGTGACATGTTGATCATGGCGACCCTTTTTACTATGCACAACATTAGACTCCTTCTTCCCACTGTAAGGCTTTTTATGAGTATCAGAAGGTGTAGCTTCTTGAATCTTTCAAGCCTTGATACCAGCTTCAATCCTCTCCCCGGTCAAGATCAAATATGTAAACCCAGCAGAAGAATTCCCAATCAGATGGTTGAAGAAGGGACCAGACAGAGTCCCCAAGAACATGTCAACGAGCTCACGGTCTGTCAAGGGCGGCTGCACCCTTCCAGCCAGATCTCTCCATCTTTGCGCATACTCCTTAAAACCTTCACCCGTCCCCAATGACATATCCTGGAGTTGGGTACGCGTAGGAGCGAGGTCGGCATTATACTGATACTGCTTATAAAAAGTAGTAGCCAAGTCCTCCCAGTTACGAATAGTGGTTCCATCCAGCTGATAGAACCATTCGAGTTGAGTCCCTGAAAGACTCTCCTGGAAGAAATGGATCCATAGATTCTTGTCTGCCGTGTAGGGATGGATCTTCCTTGCGTATGAACAGAGGTGCAGCTTAGGACAGGAAGCCCCGTCGTACTTTGCAAAGGCAGGTGCCTTGAACTTGTGAGGGATCACCACCCCAGAAGATAAGCCTAGGTCTCCGAAGTCCAACCCGGGCACCTGTTGAATCTCTATGGCATTTAACCTGTCCTCCAGCTGTTTGTACCGGTCCTCAGCAGGAGGGTACTGTTCATCGTTGAAGTCTGTCTCGGTGTCAGAGACCACAGGACTAGGAACCCTTCTCTCTTGGTGACTGCCTTCCCCAACAGATGGAGTAGTCGGCTCAGCTTCATTCTGTAGTGTATTCCCATATCTGCGTCTAGGGTTGAACAAAACAGTCCTCTTCTTCTTTTTCTTCAAAAGCAGAGTCTTCAATTCCTGTTGTCCTTGGGCAAAGCTCATGACCAGCTACTGGAACTGGGCGTTCTGGGCCTGGAGGGCCTTGATAGCTTTCTCATTGGATGATTCAGGATTCATGATGACTGCTGAAATAAACAGCGAAGAAGGTAAGCGACCGGTAACAAGGGTACCTGTAATGCAATGATATGTATGATATGTATGCAATGTTTTCAAGGATCTCGCGAGGTAAACAGAGAAACTTGTTAGAATTTGAATTTGGGTAGCTTGATTGAAGGAACTTCATGTTGTTGAGAGTCCTTCTTCAAGAGTCAAGGCTCACCATATCGAGTGGGCCATAGCCCCTGACTCAAGTTATCAACCTTGGCTAGAGGAAAATAAATCCTCTTTGCCCCTTGCTAGACAGTTGGTCCATCATGACCTGCATCACAAGCCCTTGAGATCCTTGAAATGGATTAGTCCTTATGCAGGATGTATGCAATGGTATGATGTTATGCTATGTAAGTAGGCCCTGTAATGAGTCCCAATTAAGGACTGTAAACAAAACCTGCAAGAAACTCAAGTGTCAGATAACAAGCATGCAAGTAGTCAGGTTTGAAGGCACACAAGTCACACATATAGCCTTAAGTTTAGGTCAGCATGAAGTTCAGGTACTACCCTCTTTCAGTTTCGTTGGTTAAGACCTGTCCTATCAAAAGTAACCGGATTCTAGAGGATCCCAATATCACTGACTACCCTCAATCGGTCATAACTCCAGCGTCGCAATCTTTTCTTGCGGCCAGAACCATCGCGAGAGTTTAGCCTCAATGGGTGTAGCATACTGCTACTGTTCTATGGCCAAGTTGGGACAAATTAGGGTTCTAATGTCGGTTGGTGCTTAATGACTCCTCAGAAGACCCATATTCTCCTCGTTGCAACACAAGGGATATCGGTACAGACCAAGGTGCCACACCAACGTAGCCACTGCTTCACCCGTGTCGGTCTACGCCGGACAGGTCCCTCACAGCTTATGCTACCTAAAAGGGTATCCCCAGATCCGGGTTAGGATCTATGAAACTCCGATGCAAAGCCCACAAATATAAAGCAATCAAAGCAAAGCAATTGAAAACATAAGTATGATCTAATCCTAAGGTACACCTCACTTTTAATATCCCCAGCAGAGTCGCCAGTTCTGTGATCGGTGGAAATAGAACTGACTGTTTTTGTAAGCTGGTTCGCGAAATTTCGCGGTAAGCAAGAGTCGCCACCGTCTTTTATGTTCTCCAACATGGAAAGGACAAAAGCACAGCAAAATTCCTTATTCGAGAATGTTTCTCGGTTCGGGAGGTAGATTTATAGAAAGGGAAGGTGTTAGCACCCTTTCTATCCGTGGTTATCCACGGGCTCTTAGGTACTTGCTCTTATGTTTTCAAAATTTGTTTGCTTTTCAAGTGTGTGTGGGTTTTGAAAAAGTTCGTTTGGAAAACTTCTAAGTAACTCTTGTATCAGTCCTCAAGAGTGTATGAAATGTTTTGTTTGAAAACTTTTTGAAAGTGTGGGGTGCGAAAAGTTGTTTTTGTTTGTTTGAAAAGAGCAAGTACTTAAGAGAAATCTACCTACTCTAAGGAATTAGGCTGTGTAAGAGTCCTTTAGATAGTGCTATCCCACCATTGAGAGGTAGGTAGCACCATCGTTGGAGTTATTCAGGTCAATTCGATTAATGGACAGTGTGGTCACCGAAGCAATGGTAGGACACCTTAGAAGTAACCCTAATGTCCTAGATCCTTTTATCCGAGGCAACCGTTTCGAGGCAACTGAATCTTTAGACAAAGGGTGACCTCTAAGACGTCCTATATTTGATGACCACCTCGAGGCAACCAGTGAGGCGTACCCTAGAAGTGGCATGTGCTTTGTGTGTTGTTTTTCAGTTAATTGTCTTTGTACATGTTATTTGTGAGCTACGGATTAATTTTATTTACATACATTCTTTCATGCATTTAACAGTTAGGGGTGCGGAAAGTAAATTGCAGAAATGTAAATTCTAACTATTACAAGGCGCGGGTCTATACATCGCCAAAAAAACAAAGACCCGTTTTGGTAAATAAGTACGAGAAATTAAGTAAAGCGGTAAAATTCCTATTTAACTATTACATATCTGGAGACAGTTACATAAATAATCAAAATAAATAAATGCGCGCGAGAAGAAATAAATTGGAACGTCCTAAGGGTTTTGACCCTTTTTTGAATAAGAATTGAATTTTTTTTGTCCTTTTTTGTGATTAAATGAAATTAAAACTAATGATTAAACTAATTAATTAATTTATTAAAAGAAAAAATGTTTTTGTATTTTTATGTTTTTAATGAAATAAAATAAAAGGAAATAAAATTAAAAGTTAATAAAAACCTAATTCTAAATTTATTTTAGTTATTAAGAAAAAAGGTTAAAGTTGCCTAATTAAAATTAACTCAATTTATTAGTATTTATTTACAAAAATAAAATGAAATTAATGATAATTAATATTAGTTCTTTTTTTGATTTTTTTGATAAAAAAAATTAGTTATGTTAATAGTTAATAAAAGGGAAAAAATAAAATAAGACAAACAAAATATAAAAATGACAAAATAAAATTGCAAACCCAAGGGGGTTTTTGGGCCAGATGGGAGGTGTTAATGGAATCTGAAGCCCATCAAGAAGCCAATTTTCTTTGACTTTGGAGATTGCCTGCGCCTGTGTTGACCTGAGAACATGATGCTCCTTCCCTTGTGGCCATTGGATTTGTGAGGCGCATGATAAGCCTTATTTGAAGCCTGTACACAAGTATGTGACAAAAATAATATGGGATTTTGAGGGGACATGGGAAAACTTACAGCGCGGTATGATGGATCTTAGGACGTGGCAAGGGTTGCTTTAGCTTCAGGGGATGGCAAAGAAGAGAGTCACGTTCTCCTTTTGGCCTGAAAATGCTTGCAATACTCCTTTTGATCTCACACTTTTTTTTGACACTTTTTGGATTTTGCTCTGGCCGTTTGTATAATGTTCTGGTTGTGAATGAGGCTTGCAAGGCTTGTATATATAGTAATGAGTGAGAATAAGTCACATTAAGGAGCTTTTAACCATTGCCATTAAGCTTTGGATTTTCTCATAACCACCATTAAAGAAACTTGCCATTTTTGTTCAAAATTTGAATTTCATGCTCATAATAGGCTTGGCATAAATTTGGCAGGTGATTCATGACATATAAAAGTCATTCAAAACTCAAAGATACCATTTAATTCATTTTTTGATTTTTATTTGAATTATTATGGATTAAAGTGAATTAAATCCATAAAAATTAAATAAAAATGAAAAAATAAATGTTTTGTATTGTAATGGGTCATGGGACACGTGGGTGGCATGACAAGGCTGAACCAAGTAGAAAAAAATGGGCCCTTTTGTCAAAAATTGAAGTTTCAAGGATAGTTGACTTTTGCCATTTCACAAAAATTTACCAACTTCTCCAATGCATATCTTGCTCAATTTTGATCATATGAACATGTTCTTGGACATTTTGGAAAGGTATTGAAGTCCTCTAACCAATGCCTTTGGTCCCATGTCATTTGAATTTACCAATCTCAAGTTATGGTCTTTGACTTAAAATTCCTTTTTGTTGACTTTTGAAAATGACCTATAATGTTGAAATTGATAACTTTTTGTGAGAGCATTTCTTGGACTTGGAATGTAAAGATGAGTTGTAGGAAATGTCCTCCCCTTCAAGATGAGCATTGGATGGGATTTTTCTGATGAACCATGAAAAATTTATGCCTTGGTCAAGTTACAGTTGACTTTTCAGCTGTCCAAAAATAGAAACTTTTGCATCTTGATGATTTTTGAGCCATTCTTGTGAAATCATGGTCAATATTTGACCAAATGATGATTGTGGCTTCAAAATAAGATGTTGACCAAAAATTTTGACTTTTGACTGTCAAATGACCATTTTACCCCTACAGTTGATTGTAGAGAAAATAGGGCTTTTGACTGTGCAACTTGACCTTGTGAGCCTTGAAACTTGGCATGTAGGTGCTTGACAATGTATATAGGCATATGGGACTTGATTGAGCCCTTTAAAACCTCAACTTCCTTGCAGGAACCAAAACCCGAGTTTGACTGGCTTAGGAGGGTGGTTGACTGTGCAACCCTTGAGTAGACTTTGAGCAAATTGAGATGATGCTTGTCAAAACTTTGAAGAATATGGGAGGGTAAATTTTGGGGTACAACAAGTATACTATGATGTTGTTTGTTGTATCTAATACACCAGGTGTTTTCATGGAGAATATGAACATGATATTTCATCAGTATTTAGATAAGTTTGTGGTGGTCTTTATTGATGATATTTTGACTTATTCTAAATCATAGGAAGAGCATGCTGAACATTTGCAATTTGTGTTGCAAGTGTTGAAAGAGAAGAAGTTATATGCAAAATTGTCAAAGTGTGAGTTTTGGTTGAAGGAAGTGAGTTTTCTTGTCCATGTGATTTCTAGTGGTGGAATTTATGTGGATCCTTTGAAGATCGATGTTGTGTTGCAATAGGAGACTCCAAAGTCAGCGACAGGGATTCAAAGCTTTCTTGGTTAGGATGTATATTATCGCGGGTTTATCGAAGGATTTTCTAAGTTGGCATTGTCTTTGACTCAGTTGACTCGAAAGGGTCAAACTTATGTGTGGGATTTTGCACGTGAAGAAAGTTTTATGGAATTAAAGAAGAAGTTGACGACCGCTCCGGTATTGATTTTTCCTAAGACAAGTGAGTCTTTTGTTGTATATTGCACTGCGTCAAATATGGGTCTTGTTGGGGTGCTGATGCAGAATGGACAGGTTGTTGTTTATGCTTCTAAAATGTCATTCTTAACTGTCTTACAGAATAAGGTTGTGTCCACTTTCCCTCTGGTGAATTCCTTTTCTAACAGGAAGTTACTTAGTCTTTCATACCAAGCTCTGGGAGCTTGTTTCAGACCATACAGTGACTTCTTTAGTTTGAAAACATATTCTGGATTTTTGGAACTTTCAAAACCAGGGGGTTGGTGCACATATACCTCTTCTTCTATATAGCCATTTAAGAATGCACTCTTAACATCCATCTTATACAGAGTGATGCATTTATTAACAACAAATGAAATTAAGAGTCTGATAGATTCTAACCTGGCGACTGGAGCAAAGGTTTCTGTATAGTCTATACCCTCTTGTTGACTATAACCTTGTGCTACCAATCGTGCTTTGTTTCTGATGACTTCACCTTGTTCATTCAGTTTGTTTCTGAACACCCATTTTGTTCCAATGACGTTGAATCCTTTTGGTTTAGGAACTAGATCCCATACGTCATTTCTTGTGAATTGCTTTAGCTCCTCTTGCATTGCTAGAATCCAGTCATTGTCCAGAAGTGCTTCATCAATTGTTGATGGTTCAATTAGAGAAATAAGTCCCATGAGGGATTCTTCAGAGTTTCTGAAGCTATCTCTTGTTCTGATAGGATCTTCCTTTCTTCCTAAGATTGTTTCTTCTAGGTGATCCATGCTGCTTCTGGATGGTCTTTTCTGAAGTTGATCAACAGAAGGTGTTGGATTGCTTGCAGTGCCTCTTTCTGATGTTGAGGGAGTGTCTTTGTTAAGAGCTTCTGATGACTTGTCTTCAGTACCTGTGAATTCAACTTCCATACCTGCAAGTAATTCATTCTGCTTTAACTTTAGAGAGTCAAGCTTATCATCAAAACGAACACTGATTGACTCTTCCACAATCTGTGTTTCTGTATTGTATACTCTATATCCTCTTGAGCGTTCAGAGTATCCTAACACAATACACTTTTGTGCTTTAGAGTCAAACTTGTTCAAATAATTTTTTGTATTCAAAATAAAACATGTACACCCAAATGGATGAAAATAGGAAATGTTGGGCTTTCTGTTCTTCCACAATTCATATGGAGTCTTTTCCAGAATAGGTCTTATGGAAATTCTATTCTGAATGTAACACGTTGTGTTTATTGCCTCTTCCCAGAAGATCTTAGCAACGTTGGTCTCGTTGATCATGGTTCTTTCCATTTCTTGCAATGTTCTGTTCTTTCGTTCTACAACTCCATTTTGCTGGGGAGTTCTAGGACAAGAGAAATCATGCAGAATGCCTTTGTCATTAAAGAATGACTCAAAATCTTTGTTTTCAAATTCTCCACCATGATCACTTCTGACTTTGACGATTCTAAGATCCTTTTCATTCTGAACTTGGTTGCAGAATGTGACAAACACAGAGTGTGACTCGTCCTTGTGTCTTAAGAACTTTACCCATGTCCATCTGCTATAGTCATCTACGATTACTAGCCCATACTTCTTGCCACTGACTGAAGCAGTTTTAACTGGTCCAAATAAGTCAATGTGCAGAAGTTCTAATGGCTTGGAGGTAGAAACAACGTTTTTGGATTTGAAAGCTGGTTTTGCAAACTTTCCTTTCTGACATGCTTCACACAGAGCATCTGAATTGAACTTCAGGTTAGGAAGTCCTCTGACCAGATTGAGTTTGTTAATCTGAGATATTCTTCTCATACTAACATGTCCCAATCTTCTGTGCCAGATCCATTGCTCGTTGTTAACAAACAGAAGACACTTTACATTCTGACTTTTTAGTTCAGAAAGTTTTATTTTATAAATGTTGTTTCTCCTCTTTCCATTAAATAGGATAGTCCCATCTTTCTGACTAACAGCTTTGCATGAATTTTGATTGAAGATTATATCATAACCGTTATCACTTAATTGACTTATGGATAACAGGTTATGCATTAATCCATCTACTAATAAAACATTACTTATAGAGGGAAGATTTCCATTACCTACTGTTCCAGAGCCAATGATCTTTCCTCTCTGATTGCCTCCAAAACCTACGTGGCCTCCAGGCTTAAGTTCCAGGCTTTGGAACATATGCCTTATTCCCGTCATGTGTCGTGAGCAGCCAGAGTCCAGGTACCATGATTGGTGTTTCTGCTTTGCTGCTAAAGATATCTGCCACATGTATTATTTTATCCTTAGGTACCCATATTTTCTTGGGTCCTGATTTGTTAGTTTTACCAAAACTCTGGTTGAATTTTGGTTTGACAGAATAATTACTACTTGTATATTTGATGTCATGTGTGTGCCCATATATAAAGTGTGAATCAAGTGAAGTGCGTTTTATAACTAAATCCATGGAATTCTTTGGTGTAGGTACCTTACCTTGATATCCTATCCCTTTTCTGCCATTTCTGCTAACTCCATAGATCATTGAAGCCATTTTGCTTCTATCTATGTTTTTAGCTAGAAACTTCTGAAAGTTGTGATCATACTCCTTGATGATCTCATCAGCACTGCTGGGAGTTTCAGGGATTGTTTCCTTATGAGAGTTTTGCAATTGGTTTTCTAATTTTGAAATTTTATCTTTTAACTCAGAATTCTCCAATTTGAGACTCTCAGTCTTATCAGAGTCAAAAGCAAGATTCCTTTTCAGGTTTCTGAATTTGACTCTGATTTGCTGATATCTTTCCAGAATTTCATTAAGGCTTTCAGCTAGTTCAACATTAGTAAAGTTTATAGCAAAGTCAGGGAATACCTCTTCTGTATATGATTCAGAGTCTGACTCAGAAGCTTCACTATCTTCTGTTATGTTTGCCATGAGAGCTATGTTTGCTCTTTCATCATCTGATTCTGAGTCAGCTTCAGATGTATCAGAATCATCCCATGTAGCCATGAGACTTTTCTTCTTTTCCTTGCCAAACTTCTTTTTGGGGTTTTCCTTCTGAAGCTTTGGGCAATAACTTTTGTAGTGCCCTTGCTCGTTACATTCATAGCAGATGATGTCTTTGTTGCTTGGCTTTCTGTTCCCTGAAGAACCTTCAGATCTTCTGTGTCCAGAGGAGGATTCTGACCTTCTGTATCTGGAGAAGGATTCGTTCTGGTTTTCTGATCTTCTGGGATTCCTAAACTTCCTTTGCCTCTGCTTCCATAATTGGTTCACCCTTCTGGAGAGGAGAGACAATTCATCTTCTTCTGATGAGGACCCATCAGAGGTTTCTTCTACAGCCTGTAAAACTTTGGAGTCAGATTTTCTGTTAGATTTTAAAGCTAATGGCTTACTTTACTTTTGAGGTTCATCTGCTTCTAGCTCTATCTCGTGACTTCTGAGGGAGCTGACAAGTTACTCCAGAGAGATTTTGTTGAGATCCTTGGCTAGCTTAAGCGCTATGACCATTGGCCTCCACTGTTTTGGCAAGCTTCTGATGATCTTCTTAACATGATCAACAGTGGAATACCCTTTGTCAAGAACTTTTAAACTAGTAACAAGAATTTGAAATCTTGAAAACATAGTCTCTATTGATTCACTCTCTTCCATCTTGAATGCCTCATACTTCTGAATGAGCGTAAGAGCTTTGGTTTCTTTGACTTGAATGTTGCCCTCATGCGTCATTCTCAGAGAGTCAAACATATTCTTTGCAGTGTCTCTGTTTGATATCTTCTCATATTCTGAATAAGAGATGGTGCTGAGAAGAATTGTTCTGGCCTTGTGATGATTTCTGAAATCACGCTTTTGCTAATCAGACATTGCTTTCCTGTCAATCATCTAACCACTTCCATCCACTGGGTGCATGTATCCATCAGTCACCATGTCCCACAGATCAGCATCATGGGCCAGAAAGAAGCTTTCAATTCTGTCTTTCCAGTAGTCAAAGTTCTCTCCATCAAAGACTGGAGGTTTGCCACTGAATCTGTCTCTTTCTTCATTGTTGTCATTGCTGATGTTTTGATGTGGTCCTGCCATTGTGTTTTTCTGACGCTTGATCTTGTACTGACACGGTTAACTGTTATAAGCTCAGAACCAGGCGCTCTGATGCCAATTGAAGATGTGAAAAACACAAGAAGGGGGGTTGAATTGTAAAACTTAAATCAAATGATCAGAGAACACTGTATTTTTATCCTGGTTCGTTTGATCTCAAACTACTCCAGTCCACCCGTCAAGGTGATTTGGCCTCTCTCCAACGAGGTCTTAATCCACTATATTCAATAGGATTACAACAGTCTACTTTAGCAACTGTTAAAGCCTTCTTGAGTATAACCACAGACCGGTTTGTCTCAAGGAAATCTCTTACAAAGAATGAACAAGAATGTGTTTAATGTTTTCTAACAAAACTATATATCACAACTATGATAATACACAAATTTAAGCTTAGAATGAAACTAGATTGCTAATGCGTTTGAATGAGCGTAATTGGAAAGCTTAGCAAATTGTATGAGTGCTTGCGCGTAGATTATTAGCCTTTTCTTTTCTCACACAGTCTTGTATATATAGCCAAGGCAAAGATACGTTGTTGTCCATAAATCACTTTCAATGATAATAACGTTCTTTCCTTTTTGAGAAGATCTTGTCTTTGAATAAAGCCGTTGGTAATTAATCTGTCTTGAATGCTTAGTAACACTTCAGAGTGTTCTCTGCTTATGGTAATCAGAGTGTTCTTGGCTTTAACTGATGCTAACGCTTCTGAGTGCTGATGACTTGGTAAGGATCTTGATCAGAGTCAGAGTATTTTATGCGCATATTCTGGTCATCAGGCTTCAGCGTATAATCTGGTAACTTCAGCGTGTAGCACATTTTATTGATCTTCTGATGCTGACATATCTTCTGATGCTGATGTTGATACTGATCTTCTGATGCTGATTTCATCAGAACTTCTGTAAATACACAACATAATTTTAAGTAGCATATATGTCTTATATAAATCTTACAATTTATTTATTCTTGTATTTTGTTATCATCAAAACTCTAATTGAGGGTTGTAGAATCAAACTATGTTCTAACAGAAGCTTGGTCAAATTCTAGTACATGCAACACATATACATCCCAACATCAGAATGATGTTAAGACAAATGTTACAATATCTGGTAGAAGTCCAGATCAATTAAGTTATAAGTGATACATAAATAAAAACTGCAGAGTGATAAAAAATGCATAGAGTTATTAAGCTAGTTCAGTGCAACATCACCTACATTTGGGGGCTTCCAAACCATGAATGAAGTCCACTATTAGCCGTATTCGTTCAAAGCATAAACAGTCCCAGTTTACAACTTCTCGCCTAATCCCCACCCAATGCAACTTCTACCTAGGAACCTCCTAAATATGAGAAATATCCATCTCACTTCCTAAATCACCTCAGAGATATCTAATAGTCCCAATCCTAGTGATTGTACTAAATACAACCCAATTCATAAGATTACACTTCAAATACAAAAACTCAAACTCTTGTTTAAAAGCTTCGAGTGAGAATAATACCTTGACTAAAAATCAAGTAACAATCAGTCGATCACATAGTATTAAAAGATACATAGGTGACTTACAAAATAAATAAGATACTCTCAAAACCTAAGACTTATGCTTCCACTAATTTTACAATTGTTGAAAACTTAAATTAAATTAGGTTAGGATTCCCCTTTAAATACGACTCTACAGCCCATGGGCTTCAATGTTCTGAGTCCAGAAGTTTATTGATTCATAAGTTGAGTGATGCACCAATTGTGTAGCCAAATCTCCTTAAGTCTTGGAACAAACAATACAAAGTTTCCTAAATTGTCTCAAGGCCCAATTTAGTAACTAATGTACAACTAGAGATATAAAACATATTACAAAATAAATCTTGTGGACTTGCAAAATTTACTGAGATATATCCAAAAGGAATATCATAGAATCCAATTAAATCTGTCAAGATTTAAACACAGCACCGCCTGCCTGCCGCATAACAGAATAAGATTCCACAATATCTTGCTCTATATATGGTCAGAACCATGCTTTAGCAAAATGTTTCCAATCCATAAAATCATGGTATTAACAATCTCCCCTTTGGCAAATTTTGGCTAAAACAACCAAAGACCAAATAACCTGGGAAGAGGAATAAAACCACATAACGCCAACACAAGCTACATACTAAACATGTAAACTTTGTACATGAGGAAGAATATACACGATACCCCCCCCCCCCCCCCCCCCCTCGGTCAAACACAATCCCCGTTTACCACTCTGAACTTCCAAGATGAAGACTCATAGGAGGAGACCTCGGTTCTGAATAACCCAGAGCACAAGACATCACTATGATCATAACTTAGAACACAAGACACAAGTATAGACACGGGATGTTGGAACATCCAACGTGACATCCTGCAAACACAACTATAACAAATGTAGCAACAAAAGCAGAAGCAACAAACACAAAGCACACTTTGACACAAGACACAAGACTCAAATGATGGACAATCATGCTCCTCCTAAATTGTTGCATACAACACAAAACTAGACTCAATGACACTTTTCCCCCTTTTTTAGCCAAAAGTTGACAAAAATAGCTTGAAAAGAAACTGACACAAATAAAATCAAAACAGGGAAGAATTGATTCAAGACACAAAAGAAGGAAGACTAAAAAATTACTCAATAACTTGATGCAGAAGAAAAAACACCAAAATGACTCAAGGGAAAAGGACTCCCCTAACCAGGACTGACTCAACAAAAAACTGACCAAAAGAAACAAAGAGTAAGTCTATGTTTCAAAAAATGACCCAAAGAGACATGAAGTAAGTCTCTAGTAAATCCTAAAAGACTTTATAAAAAACTGACTCAACAAACATAAATAAAGACCACACACCTTTTTTTATTTATACAAGATAGTAGTCACCAGCTATCCAATTCTGCCTCCCGGGTCAATGAACTTGACCCAGTCTTCATCAGCATATGAATTTGAATCATGTATGTAAACTTAATTCTTCTTCAAGGATTCCATCTCTGTCACAAATGTTTTCCCTATCCAGGATGCTCCAGTTGATGTTCCAACATTTGTTGTAATGTTAAACCCAACCTTCTTTGGTTCACTGCTCTTACGCTTGTTGGATTCCAGCAGATGAACCTTCTTAATACCAGCATGTCTATAATATTTGCTCATGTTGAAACACATCAAATGAGGATTTTAAGGTAGACAATATTTTAAATACAGTGAGAGTTACTTTGATTGTAAAGACACCTTTTTTGTAACGATCATGTAGTCAATGTAAATGTTGTTGGAAATAGATAAAATCTTCTTGAGTAACAGTGCACCTTTCACAATAGGAGAGATACATGTTCTTGTTCAACTTATTCTCTTTTTAAAACTTTGACTGTTGACGATGTTACAACATTTAAAATGACATTCTTCATGCCATTGAAAAATGCTTTTTCTGAGACTGCACGCTTCACAAGTGAAATTCTGGCTGCAGATACTCAATGTCACGTTCAATGTTATGACACCGTATCTGACTTTCTATAAGACAGTAAATACAAAAACAGTAAAGAACACAATCAATTGTTTACCCAGTTCAGTGTGCAACAACACCTACTCTGGGGGCTACCAAGCCAGGGAGGAAATCCACTATAAGAGATATTAATTCAGGAATAAACCAACCAGTTTATCTCCTTCACTTAAGACCTACCCAATGCAACTTCAATCTAAGAACAACTTAAACCTGAGTTCCTACTCACTCCCCCTCAATCACAGAAGTGATACTTAAAACAATTGACTAATGAATTGATGAAGACACTCTTCAAAACATACACTTGATTATGCTTCACAGCTTTTTAATCAAGCAATACAAACACTCTTGCTTCACAGCTTTGAGTGATACATAAACCTATCTTGACTTTGCTTCAAAGCTTTAGTCAAGAGACACAAAACACTCTTGCTTCAAAGCTTTGAGTGATACAAAACCCTTACAATTAAAACCTATTCCAAGTCACTTATCACAATGATACTTGCTTGGATTACAATAGTTAAAACTATACAGCTTCTAAATGATCTTCTGTCAAAAGGGATGAATTCCAAACAGCCGCCCTGTTGAATATATAGCAGCTGCTTCTTCAGTTAGGGTTTCCACAAAAAGCTAGGGTTAATTCCGTTTTGACCTTAAGACTTGGTAACAGGACTTTATCAACCAGGTTAGGGTTGAGCTAGGTTAACCCCAAGACCACGAGAGATTCTATTCTGGAAAGACTGAGTCATTTTCCTGAAAAAACTCAGAATTAACCAAACTGCATAACTGTTAGTTCAGAACAGGATGTCTTAACATTTGTTATGACATCTGAATTCCTGTTTACTGATTTTGGTAAATGTGATCATTTTGCAAAATGCTCAGATACACACTCATAAATAGCAGCACCTGTATGACATTATTTTTCTGCAAAGGTACCTAATAAATCAGTACCTAATAAACTAGAATGTTATGACATCAGTCATGACATTCACACACCTGGTTTTACCAAAAATGCATGCCAATAACTAAACAACTACAAACTCCCCCTTTGGCAGATTTTTGGCTAAAGCCCCTAAGCAATCAGAGATAGATAGCAGCAGAATAAATATGACTGCAGAAAAATAGAGTCTAATAATGTCTACCAAAATATATCTCCCCCTCTTTAGCCACAAATGGGCCAAAGATACATGTTCTTAAAAGTTATACAGTCATCCCAAAAGTAAAAAAACAACAACTAAAAACTGAACACACTTGCAAACTCCACGAGGAAACAACAGCAACTCCACCAACCTTTAAGCACTGTTATCAGACTCAAAAGGTTCGGGCTTCTTCCTTTTCTTGTGAGCAATATCAGCATTCTTCTCTTTGTCTCAACATCCTTAGAGACATCTGGATTTGTTTCAGCATTTGAACTTTCTTGATTTAAAAGAACAGAAATGCCAGGAACTAAGTGGTTCTCGTTCAGAATTCTTATAATAATTTTAGCTATTGCTTGACGAACATAGGCTGACCCTTCCCTATTTTCAATTTCAGAGGGAACATAAGAAGAAGGATGAGATGGATTACCAGAGGTAGTAGCTTGGGACCTTCCTGCATGTCTTGTTCTCAGCTCTTTGACCTTGGTGGGGTTAGTTTCCACTTCTCTAAGAGAAGCGATCTCCAGGACTTCAGAATCCAGGCAAGATGAGATTGCCCTAGAATCTTGATCAGAGGAAGAGGATGAAATAGTCGTATTGGATGATGATGGTGTTTGAGACATTTTGATAGTCTTAGAAGACCAATAGCAACTGGAGAGAAAATTCTGATTGAGAGACTGGGTTTTGATGCGGAGACGAGAGGGGAAGGAAGAAAAGGAGTGTCTATTCAACTTCTTAAAAGAATTGAAGGAAATGGGAAAGTATAAGTTTAACCCAATCAGAACAGACTTAACAAGCATAACTCCTTCAACCCTTATTTTAAGCAAAATTAATTGCTACAATTCCTCATGTTGACAAATACCCAACTTACCCCTCAAGTTTTCAAATTGATTTGCATCAAGTGCCTTGGTAAATATGTCAGCCAACTGTAGCTCAGTGGCAACATGTTCCAGTTTAATTGTCTTCTCTTCTACAAGGTCTCTGATAAAGTGATGTCTTATATCAATATGTTTGGTTCTACTATGCTGAATGGGATTCTTGGAAATGTTGATTGTACTCAGATTGTCACAGTACAATGTCATAACATCTTGTGTAACATTATACTCAGTAAGCATCTGTTTCATCCAGATCATTTGAGAACAGCTACTACCAGCTGCAATGTATTCAGCTTCAGCAGTAGAGAGAGACACACAATTCTGTTTCTTGCTGAACCAGGAAACCAGATTATTTCCCAAGAAGAAACATCCTCCAGAGGTGCTTTTTCTATCATCAGCACTACCAGCCCAATCAGCATCACAGTAACCAGTCAGAGTTGGTTCACAGCCATGAGAATATAGCAAACCATAGTTGTAAGTTCCACTCACATACTTCAAAATTCTCTTCACTTGGTTGATATGAATGACTTTAGGATCAGCTTGGTATCTTGCACAAACTCCAACTACAAAAGCAATGTCAGGTCTGCTGGCTGTTAAGTACAACAAGCTTCCTATCATGCTTCTGTACAGACTTTAATCCACCTTAACCCCACTTGAATCTTTAGAAAGCTTTAAATGAGTAGGAGCAGGAGTCCTTTTGTGACTGGCATTCTCCATACCAAACTTCTTTACAATGTTCTTTGCATACTTGCTTTGAGATAAGAAGATTGAGTCCTCCATCTGTGAGACTTGCAGTCCAAGAAAATAAGTTAGTTCTCCCATGAGACTCATTTCGAATTCAGCCTGCATCTGGTCAGCAAAATGTTTAACCATAGGTTCTGACATTCCTCCAAACACTATGTCATCAACATATATTTGGGCTACCATCAACTTCCCTCCTTCAGTTTTGACAAAGAGTGTTTTTTCCAAGCCTCCTTTTCTGTATCCTTTGTCTGAGAGAAATTTTGTTAACCTGTCATACCATGCTCTAGAAGCTTGTTTCAGGCCATATAGAGCTTTTCTCAATTTGTAGACATGATCAGGGTGGTTTGGATCCACAAAGCCTTTAGGCTGTTCCACATAAGCTTCCTCATTCAAGTACCCATTTAGAAAGGCACTTTTCACATCCATCTGAAATAACTTGAACTTCAGAAGACAAGCAATTGACAATAGGAGTCTGATTGATTCCACCCTGGCTACAGGTGCAAAGGTTTCATCAAAATCAACCCCTTCAACCTGAGTGTATCCTTGAGCAACGAGTCTTGCCTTATTCCTGGTGACAACTCCTTCAGCATCTGATTTGTTCTTGAAAATCCATTTTGTGCCAATGATGTTAGTTCCTTCAGATCTAGGAACTAGTTCCCAAACTTCATGTTGCTTGAATTGGTTCAGTTCATCTTGCATTGCTCCAATCCAGTATTCATCAGTTAAAGCTTCCTTGACATTTCTTGGTTCCATTTTAGACACAAAACAAGAGTTTGAGATGATTTCTCTAGATCTTGTAATGACTCCACTGTTGGGATCTCCTATGATGAGCTCTTTTGGATGATCCTTCTGAATTCTGATGGAAGGGATCTTGCTAGCTTCCTTTGATTCAGATTCTGCTGTGGTGGTGTTGGGTAGATCATTCTGTTGAGTTAAAGTCTCAAAGAATGTCTCAACATTACAAGGGACATCTATTTCCTCATGATAATCATCAATTATGACATTTATTGATTCCATCATGGCTTTGGTCCTGGAATTGAATACTCTATAAGCTCTGCTGTTTGAGGAGTATCCTAGAAATATGCCTTCATCACTTTTAGGGTCCAGTTTTCTTCTTTGTTCACGATCTGCCAGAATATAGCATTTGCTGCCAAACACATGGAAGTACTTCACAGTTGGTTTTCTTCCTTTCCAGAGTTCATATATGGTGGATGAGGTTCCCTTTCTCAAGGTGACCCTGTTATGGACATAACAGGCTGTATTCATAGCTTCAGCCCAAAAATACATAGGAAGTCTTTTGGCATGTATCATTGCTCTGGCAGATTCCTGTATGGTCCTGTTTTTTCTTTCCACAACTCCATTTTTCTGAGGAGTTATAGGAGAAGAAAATTCATGACTAATTCCTTATGAGGAACAGAAATCATCGAACTTGCTGTTTTCAAATTCCTTGCCATGATCACTTCTGATTCTGACAATACACCCTTCCTTTTCTCTTTGAATTCTTTTGCACAATTCTTTAAAAACTTCAAATACATCAGATTTTTCCCTAATGAAGTTAATCCAGGTGAATCTAGAAAAATCATCCACAACCACATAGGCATATCTTTTTCCACCAAGACTCTCCACCTGCATTGGTCCCATCAGATCCATATGAAGAAGTTCTAGAACCTTAGAGGTGGTCAGATGTCTTGACTTTGGATGTGACATCCTAGTCTGCTTACCAACCTGACATTCACCACAAACTCTTCCTTCATCAATTTGCAGTCTTGGAATCCCTCTGACTGCCTCCATGGAGATAATCCTTTTCATACCTCTTAGATGAAGATGGCCAAGTTTCTGGTGCCACAGTTTCACCTCTTTTTCTTCTTTTGCAATGGAACACACAGTGGAGAAATTAGTGTTCTCAGGCTCCCACAAGTAACAGTTGTCTTTAGATCTGACTCCTTTCATTACAACTTCTTGTTTTTCATTAATTACAAGACATTCAGATTTTGAGAAATTGACCTTGAAACCTAGATCACACAATTTACTGATACTAATGAGATTAGCAGTCAGGCCTTTTACCAGTAGTACTTCATTCAGACTTGGAACTCCAGGGCAGTCCAAATTACCAACTCCTTTGATTTCACCCTTAGCACTATCTCCAAAGGTGGTGTGAGGTTTAACATTATTGAGGAGGTTCTTGATTCCAGTCATGTGTCTGGAACACCCACTGTCAAAGTACCAGTCTTCCCTTGCAGAGACCCTCAGGGAAGTGTGGGCTATCAGGGCAGTAGCCTTTTTCTTCCATTTAGGAGTATGTGGTACCTTTTTAGACTTAGGTTTGACACCTGAGTTCTGATTAGGGTATCCATGCAATCTGAAGCAGAAAGGCTTTATGTGGTCATACCTCCCATAATGATGACATCTCCATCTTTGGTATTTTGTCTTCATATGTCTCTGTTCCTGATGTTGAGAGTTGTGTTGAGACATCTGTTTTCAACATTTGCTTATCAGGCCTGATCTTCTTGTCTGTACTAGATTTCTTTGCTTCCACAAATCCTAGTCCAGATTTGTTTCCCACATTTTGTCTAACCTGAAGGATCTCTTCCAATTTGTCTGTTCCATTTGTCAGCATCTTGACAGATTTGGTCATTTGGTTCAGTTGTGAGTTCAGCAATTGAACTTCCCCTTCTAGATGACTTATAGTTTCAAGGTCTGCCCTTTTTTCAGCCTCCAGCTTTATGATGAGTTTTGATTGTTTCTCATTTTGCACACAGACTTCAGCACTTCTGATACACAATTTCTTGTAAGTATCATCCAGTTCTTCAAATGTCACTTCTTCATCACTAGTGTCACTTTCAGAGGTACAAACACCAGTTAGAGCAGTAACTAGTTTGGCAGATTCTTCTTCAGAATTACTTTCTGAATCAGTCAGACCAAGTAACAATCATTCCTTTCTTTTGTTTAAGAAAGGTAGGACATTCAGCTCGAATATGCCCATATCCTTCACAACCATGGCATTGAATTCCTTTCCCTTGATTTCCCTTCTCTTCTGACCTTGGTCTTCTGCTGGAACTGTCAATGTCAGAGGGGATGTTATGAATATTCGACCTTGACTTTGGATCTATTCTTTTGATAAGTTTGTTGAATTGTCTTCCAAGCATGGCTATAGCTTCTGAAATACTTCTTCATCCTCCTTGTTTTCAACATCAGTGTTGGATACAAGTGATATGCTCTTGTTCTTCTTGTCACCATTTTCAGTGATCCCCATCTCAAAAGTCTGAAGAGACCCAATAAGTTCATCCACTTTCAACTTGCTGATGTCCTGGGCTTCCTCTATGGCAGTTACCTTCATTGCAAATCTTTTAGGCAAGGATCTGAGAATCTTTCTCACCAATTTTTCTTCTGACATCTTTTCTCCCAATGCTCCTGAGGTGTTGGAAATCTCCAAGATGTTCATGTGAAACTCATGAATGGTTTCATCTTCCATCATTTTTAGATTCTCAAACTTGGTAGTCAACATCTGAAGCCTTGACATTTTTACTTTGGAAGTGCCCTCATGGGTAGTTTTGAGAGTGTCCCAAACTTCCTTGGCCAGTTCATATTGATGTACTAGTCTGAATATGTTTCTATCAATTCCATTGAACAAGGCATTTAAAGCTTTGGAATTACCCAGGGCTAACTCATCTTCTTCTTTACTCCAATCTTCCTCAGGCTTCAGACTGATTATCCCATCTTTCTCAGTTATGGTGGGATGGTTCCATCCTTTGTTAGCAGCTCTCCAGGCCTTTTTGTCCAATGATTTTAAGAAGGCAATCATACGAGGTTTCCAGTAGTCATAATTTGTTCCATCCAGAATGGGTGGTCTATTTCTAAAAACTCATTCTTTGTCCATAGTGCCAGAAAGTGATATCCCTAGATCTCACCCAGTAATACAGGCAGGGTGCCTGCTCTGATGCCAATTGAAATTCTGGCTGCAGATACTCAATGTCACGTTCAATGTTATGACACCGTATCTGACTTTCTATAAGACAGTAAATACAAAAACAGTAAAGAACACAGTCAATTGTTTACCCAGTTCAGTGTGCAACAACACCTACTCTGGGGGCTACCAAGCCAGGGAGGAAATCCACTATAAGAGATATTAATTCAGGAATAAACCAACCAGTTTATCTCCTTCACTTAAGACCTACCCAATGCAACTTCAATCTAAGAACAACTTAAACCTGAGTTCCTACTCACTCCCCCTCAATCACAGCAGTGATACTTAAAACAATTGACTAATGAATTGATGAAGACACTCTTCAAAACATACACTTGATTATGCTTCACAGCTTTTTAATCAAGCAATACAAACACTCTTGCTTCACAGCTTTGAGTGATACATAAACCTATCTTGACTTTGCTTCAAAGCTTTAGTCAAGAGACACAAAACACTCTTGCTTCAAAGCTTTGAGTGATACAAAACCCTTAAAATTAAAACCTATTCCAAGTCACTTATCACAATGATACTTGCTTGGATTACAATAGTTAAAACTATACAACTTTTAAATGATCTTCTGTCAAAAGGGATGAATTCCAAACAGCAGCCATGTTGAATATATAGCAGCTGCTTCTTCAGTTAGGGTTTCCACAAAAAGCTAGGGTTAATTCCGTTTTGACCTTAAGACTTGGTCACAGGACTTTATCAACCAGGTTAGGGTTGAGCTAGGTTAACCCCAAGACCACGAGAGATTCTGTTCTGGAAAGACTGAGTCATTTTCCTGAAAAAACTCAGAATTAACCAAACTGCATAACTGTTAGTTCAGAACAGGATGTCTTAACATTTGTTATGACATCTGAATTCCTGTTTACTGATTTTGGTAAATGTGATCATTTTGCAAAATGCTCAGATACACACTCATAAATAGCAGCACCTGTATGACATTATTTTTCTGCAAAGGTACCTAATAAATCAGTACCTAATAAACTAGAATGTTATGACATCAGTCATGACATTCACACACCTGGTTTTACCAAAAATGCATGCCAATAACTAAACAACTACAACAAGGATAGTAGGTAGAACTGTCTAAACAGTTTCCATAAAAATTCTTTAGTAGTGAAATTCAAAACATACCCCTCATATTCTCAATGTAACTTGCACCTCAAGTTATGAGAATACTTCCTAAAGCTTCTCAGACGTACCATGTTTAGGAGTGTCAAACCTTGCTTTTAGCAAAACCCTTGACACAATGTTGACTTAAGCCCATGACTTTATTCTATAAATAGAACATAATCCTTGAGTATCTTAATTGTATTGGCTTGTCATACTACAATGTTATGACATTCAGGTTGACATCATTCTTTCTTAGTAACCAACCCAATTGAAAACACATTTTTCTTCAACAATATGCCTAATATTCTAAATATATTAGGATTCAATTAATTCTAATCCAGGAGATTAGAATATCCTCCAAAAATACAAACTTACTTAGACTTAGCCAAAATCTTTTTACTCTAAGACTCACAATCATTGCATATTTCATCTCTGAAACTACTGATGATCACAGACCATAATAAACTCCAAATAATAAACTCCTTCATAAACACTTTGTTTTCTTGAGAGCCTTCTTATTTAGTGAATCCTAGCCTTTTAGAATTTTCACAATATTTAGAGTATCAACCTGTTGAAATGATGTTCCAACATCTGATTGAACATCAGTTTCTTTCTCAATGAACACATCATTGATCTGGTCCTGATAACGTCATTAAAAGTATTTATCTCAATAGAGTAACTCATAAACATACCTTGTTCTCATTCAAGAAAAAGATACCTTTGAAGACTTCATCTATTCCAAATGACTGCTTGATGGTGTGATTAACAAATTTCAATTTTGTCCCACTCCCGCTTATCTTCTTAATATCGAGATTCTTGAAAATTGATAATGGCATTAAACTCACACTAGAGCCAGAATCAACCAGAACCCTCTTGAAAGCTCTGTCTTTTATTGTCCATGGTATTGTAACTGACCCCAAATCCCTCTGCTTGATAGGGATTTTTCTCTCAGGCGCAATTGTACATAACTTCTCATCAGCGGTTACCAATCCCTCTCCTATTGATATCTTATTTGATAATACCTTATTTATGAATTTCTGATACAAAGGCATTTTGTCGAGTGCTTCAAAGAATAGTATGTGAATTTCTAGATTTTTGAAAATTTTGACAAATTTCTCAAAATCTTTTTCTTTGTGTCCTTCTTTGCCACTTGAGATGGTTACGACAACTTAATTTCTGGTTTAGTCTTCTCTTCAACTGGCTTTACAGGTGATGTCACTTCTTCCTTTTTTACTTATTCTCTCTCACTTCCACCTCTACTTCTATGTCACTATCATCAAACCTCACATTATCTTCTTTTTCTCTAGCGACTTTCTCACTCCTTGTTTTGACAACATTCACATTATCATGACTTTTTTTATTTTCTTGTGCTTGTAGTGCTACCTGTTGTGTAATCTGTCCCATTTGAACTTCTAAATTTTTTATTGCAGTTGTGGTATTTCTATGATTAATCCTTGTCTCTTCTTGAAACTGAGATGTCTAGGAAGCCATCTTTTCAATATCCACCTCCCACTCTTCCTTCTGAGGAGCTTGTTTCTGATGATCTTTCCAGGAGAAATTAGGATGATTCTTCCACTCGGGATTATAGGTGTTAGAATATGGGTTATTTTTCCTCAAGAATTTTATCCACCACAATTTGTTGTGGCGTTGCAAGACATTGCACAGTACTGTGAGGTCCACTATAAATTTCACAAGCTATCTTTTGTACCTGTTGAACCTTAGCTACCTGTTGAGTACCCATGTTCATTGCTTTTAACTTTTTCTCTACTTCTGCAACAATGGCTTCTTCAATTTTTAGTTATTGATTGGTTTCCAACTTCAGATCAATCACTCCCTTTGGTTTGCTTGCAACTCTGTCATATAGCTCCAGATGCTCATTTGCAGCAATTTCTTCAATAATTTTCTTCACACCAGTGGCTATTGCAAAGTTGGCTGAGCCACCAGATGCTGTATTAATAAGTTGCTTTGTCTTCATTCGGAGGCCATTTACAAACATCTGCATTTGCTCAGTTTGACTCATGTTGTGCATTGGACAGGCCACCAGTAACCTCTTGAACCTCTTGTAAGCATCACCTAGTGACTCTCCTTCTTTTAGTTTAAAATTCATAATTTCATATCTTTTGCGAATATAAACAGCAGCATGAAAGTACTCATCAAGAAAAGTCTTCTCCATTTATTCCCAAGTGGTGATACTTCCAGTCGGTAATGAGTAAAACCACTCTTCAGCATCTTCAGGCAGTGTAAACGGGAACATCCTTAATTTCTTGGCTTCCTCAGAGTGTCCCTCAATCTTCAAAGTAGTTCTCATAGTGATAAATCTTTGCAAATTCTTATTGGCATCTTTATTGATCTTTCCGGTGAAAGATTTGTTCTCGAGCTGGAGGATGGTTGAAGGATGGATTTGAAAATTTTAAACATTGACCGGTTGATTCACAATAGTCAACCGACCTGCTAGAGCGTTGGCTCCTCCGTAATCCCCAACAAGTCTCTCAAGTGGTAGTGGGTCTTCAGCCATTGGTTTTTCCTATTCAGACTCTAAACTAGAGTGATATGAGAAACCTTCTGACTTATTTCTAACTAACCGAGCTTGTCTGTGCATTGCTTGAAAACTTATTTCTATTTTTGTGTCAAAAGGAAATTCAGCTGAGGACTTTCCTCGCATGCAAAGGTTAGGAAAAATCAGTAATAACAAAAATTTGGAAATTATAGAAAAGAAATTTTAGTTACAGAGCAACAAAATTTTAATTGAACATCAATTTAAACTCAATGATTAGGCAGTCCCTGGATACGGCACCAAAAACTTAATCGGAAAAATACCAAGTGTACTAATTTTCCTCTTGTAATAACATGGAAAATTCCCCGAATGTCGATCTCAAGGACTGCACAGAATTACCGATTTAAATGCGAGGTTCAATTAAACAAAACTCAATGTGGAGTTTTGTTTTGGTAATCGTACTTAACAATAATTAAAAATATGTGAATGTAAATTATGACATTTTACTAGTATGAATAATATGCTAGGGGTGAGCGTGTGGTTTTCTCTTTAACGGCCTTCACTATTGATATGTTCTACAAGTTCATTACCTTCAACTACCGGCCCTTTAGATTATTTTCCCCTAAGTCCTTTGTGAGAAAACCTTTAACCATCCATCCTAAATCCTAAGTCCTTATAAATATCTGATGGAGTCAAGCATTTATCTTATCAAGGGTTAAATTCGGTGACTATAGGGTATTCCTAGTCCTAGGTGATATCTATTATAGCCTAATCGTATAAAAAAACTTTAACAACCGCAATTTAGCTGGTTGTTAAACGTAACCCAATCCTAATTGGTCCGATCAGAAAAGCATTAGAAACCTTGAAAGGTTAATTGAAAGGAAACTATTGTATTAAAAATTAATAATTCATAGCCAATACATTTTCAAATCAGGGACACCCCCTAGCAATGGGGGGTTTAGCCGAACATAACATTCAAAGATATTTCAATAACAATAAAGATAGACATTACACAAGTTAATGGCGAACTCTGATCTTCAATTTCTTCCTCTCATGAAAGGTCTTCGTTCTCCCAAAACTTGCATAGACTTTAATCTTCTGTCGTCAAATTATTCTTCGTTCCAAAAAAGTCCCCTTTTTCTTCTTCTCCCAAACAGGTTTTTATAGCGTTAGGTCATCCTTCAGTGATACAAAATATCCAAAGTACCCTTAATGATCCAAGAATAAAGGGAAATCTCAAAATTGGAATTTCACATGCCTAAGCTGACACGGGTTGTGTCATCGAACACAGGAACCCGTGTTAGCATCTGAGATCTACGATAGTTAAACTTTTTGGTTCCAACTAAATTGACACGGGATGTATCGTGTGACATGGGCGCCCGTGTCGCCTTTGGTCATTCCTGTAACAGTTCATGCATCAGCTAACTTGACACGGGCCGTGTTATGTGACACGGCAGCCCATGTCACCTTCTGCCTTGCTCGAATCTGAAATTTTTCCAAATCTTTGAATCCTGCACTTTTCTGCCCCAATTTGTCCTGTTTTATTTGTTTGGACCTGAAAACACTAAAATACAAAACCAAGACATAACATGCATTAAAATGGAATAAAACACCATTCAATTAAAAGAAACGATGACTGAAATAAATGCATAATTCCTAAGTAAAAACCACTGATCACACATGCATGAGTAAATGTTGTTGCATTATATTCTATGTGACATTGCATGATCGTTGATTAAATGATGTTTCGATTGTTGTTGTGATGTGAATGAAGCTTTATGAATGATTGTTGATTAAATAATGTTCAAAAGAAGTGTGGCTTAAGTGATGCATATAATGCATATGATGTTTAGATGAGTTATGATAAAGGTGTACCTATGTTAGGATGATATGAAAGTATGGATAATGTGCAATGTATGGGGGTAATATGGATTGTATGATGATATCGCTTAAACAACTATGTCTATTATGTATATCTTTTGCAATGAATGTGATTACTCAACCTTTCTGTTTAAATGGTTCCTCCACATGGGTAACGTGCAGATTCTCATAAATAACTCAAAGAAGGATCAATGATAGCTTGAAGTTATTTATTTTGTTTTCCGTTGATTAGAAGGTCTTACTCTGATATGTAACATCAGGATTGTGAATGTTTGATTTGAACCTTATAATCCTTTTGTGGACATGATTTTATGAGTTGTTTTAGTCTATTTAAGTTTTTTCAATATCATAATTTTCTTGAGAATGAGTATGCTGATGGTTCAATGGATTAAATAAATGAAGTTGTTGAGACTATGATTTTCTGATGCGTATTATTTGAATTATGTGTTGATAATCCGAAAGGAAATGATTATAATTGTTGAAAAGTCGTGTTACATAGCAAGATGTTTATTTATGATGTTTTTATGAAGCATGTGACACCCTTGTTGGTGCGTTGTGTGATTTATCAATTAAATTATTCATAAATTATTCTTTAGGATTTATAAGGGTGTTACACTGAACCTTTAATGAATAATCATTGTCGTCCACATGGAACCTTAATATGTTGGACCTTCAATGAAGAATCCTTACTTCCCACAGGGCAATTGAATACATTGGACCTTTAAAGAAGGATCCTGATCATCCATGAGGGAGTTAAATACGTTGGACCTTTAATGAAGGATCCTAGACGACCACGAGGCAATTGAATACACCAGACCTTCAATCAAGGATTGTTGTTGCCCATGAGACAATTGAATACATTGTACCTTCAACAAAGTATCATCTTCTCCCATGACGTATCTTGCTACATGGACCCTCTTCAATATCGAGGAACGTGTGTAGCCGTAGAAATGTTGAGACTAAGCCATTGGATTGACTCGACTCGCACAGATTAAATAAAAATATTCATCACACTTTATTGTTTCCAAAGGAATGGGAAAAGAGAGAATAACCCAAAAATAGGGGGAGAGAATCTAAGTTCGAGGGTTGGTTATACAAAGCGAAGGTATTAGCACTCTAAACATCTACGGTACTCCGTAGGAACCTCTTTGAAATTTTTTGTATTTTGGCTATAAATGTTTTATAAAAAATATATGGTGGAGATGAGGAAAGAAATATTTTTACAATTTTTGCACCCGCCGCGGTTGTGAACCTTTAGTGCCTACGTACCACCTTACATGCAATAGGGGATCAGGGTACTCGTAGTTCACCTTTAAAAAAATTTAAAATACAAATGTGTTGGTTAATTTTAAGAGACAAGGCATAATCGTCTTATCCGAGTGGAAGAACATACTTACTACCCACAATTATGATAAAGAAGAATTTGCGTCATCTCAAAATGGAGGATATGGCTTGGATTTTAAAATCAATAAAGCCTCGCTAAACACCCAAGTGAATGTCTCACTTCACTACATATCATAGAAGTATAGTAGCTCACATCACTACAAGGATTGAAAAGAGTCTAATCTTTTGAGAAAAAATTTAAGTTAAAAAGCCAAAGTAGCGAAATGGTTTGAATGAGATTGATTGGCTTTTAGTCTTCTCACAAAAAGGTCAAAGTATTATTAATTTGGTTAAAGTATGATTAAGAAAAATACTTTGAAAATATATGGACCTAAGTCCAAGTTTTTTGTGAAAGCGGTTCAAGTTTGAAACAAGAAGAGTTTTCAAAAGGAGGGAGAAGATTTTTGGAATTAAAGGAGGTAGGAGGAGATGAATGGACTATCCTAAAGCATAAGGTAAAATCTAGGGAAAAGAACCATCTAACCAGCAAGAAGCTAACACTTGACACAATGAGTCAATGTAGAATTCCCATCTTTTGGATTTGAAACCAAACAAGCAAAGATAATAAACCTCTTAAGAAAACCAAGCTTCAAAGGCAATAAGTCTTCACAAAAATTGTGTAGAGTAACAGTCGTATACAGATGAATTCTCGATCATAGACAAAGCATGTAATCAAAATAACCTGCACACAAAGCCACAAACAACCCAATATCTTAGGGTACCCCAAGAACTTCAAATAAAATAATAGTTGAGGTCGCAAGGTCTCAAGGTAGATCAAGGCTTATAATGCTAAGTCCAAGAAGTCCATAACTCCAAAATGCCAAGGATAGTAACCAAATAGTCTGATTAACCTTAAAGATTTTATTGTTCGAGTTTGTTGTTAGGTACCTTCAAAAATAAAATGAAAAGCTCAAGTGAGCAAAGATGAAAATAGCATGAAATATATATATGCTAAAATAAATGGTGCTTAAGCATAAGTTAAGAGCATAAAAATAAAGATAATTGTTAGAAATTAGGAGTTAGTTGAATAACCATCTTGAAACTTGCATTTGAAACTCATTATAAGATTGATAAAATCAAAGCCTCTCAATAACAAGTTTCATTTGTTTTTTGTCAAGTATATCATTCATTTAAAATTCTCAAGGCGATAATAAATGATCAACAATGTTTAAGTGATTCACTTTGTCAAGTATATCATTCATTTAAAATTCTCAAGGCGATAATAAATGATCAACAATGTTTAAGTGATTCACTTTGACCAAAGCTTATGAAGATTCATTAGAGGATTGATAAGACCAAAGCCTCCTAACAATGAATCTCAAGATTATTGGATTAAAGGCTTCAAATTAACATACTTGGACATGCAAACATGGTTTTGGGCCATGAATGATCATTTCTCGAATCGGGACAAAATTTAGCACTATGTTAAGCAATCGTAAGTGGGCTTATGTAGAAGTCGCACCTATTTTGAGGTCGGTCAATAGCAATATGTGTACTGTATGTTTAGAGAAATAATATGTAAATTATTCTCCAACGACATGTAGCACAAGTGAGAAGAGGGTGAGATGAAGGGGGAGGGGATGTGTTAGGTGAAATTTTGTTTCAAATATTGTCAACATCATTCATCCATCTCAGTGGATTTGGTTTTTCAACCTGTGATACGGTGGGAGAACTGACTTGGGTGTTTTGCATTTTATCGCAATTTTTGCGGATAGCAAGAGTCGCCATCGACTTTTCTTTTATCCAATAAAGGAAAGGGTGAAAAGAATAGGAAAGACCTTTGAGATATTTTCTTGAGTTCGGGGGGTAGGTTATGAAAAGGGAATGTATTAGCACCCTTTTTATCCATAGTTATCTACGGGCTCTTAGTTGCTTGCTAGATCACTTGAAAATGATTTGTTTGAAAATGTGCTTTGTGGTGTAAGTTTGAAAATATTTTGAAAACGCCTTTGTTGCGGAAAACTTTGTAATGATTCTCGTCTCTATAAGAATTTATACAAAGTGTTGGTTTTGAAAATAGTTTAAAGAGATGTTTTTTGAAGATGTTTTGAAAGTTTAATTGTGGAAATGGTTTTAGTTTGTGAGCAAGCAACTACGAGCGTCCTACCTACTCAAAAGATCTTTGTTCTTTTCCTCCTCCTTTAGATGTTGCTACCTTACCATTGATTGGTAAGAATCCCCATCGTTGGATGTGAAGGGACGGGCGTGGGTCAATCGTATAGTCATAGAAGGCAACTTATGAGACGTTTGAGCAAATTTTGTAAGGGACTATATCGTTTACCAGAGGCAACATCGAGGGACATCGAGGGACTACGATCTTTTTATTGAGGGTCTTTGCTAAAACTCCCATATTCGAGGGACATGACTATGTTCTGAGGAAACAAGCGAGGTTACCCTAGAGGTGCACGTATGTGAATAGTGTATTTGATTGCATGCATTTCTGTCTTTGAAATTAGGGTTTTCTAACGGTTGATTTTTTCTTGCCATACACATCCTAATTACTAACAACTTATATTAAAGCGGTAAATTGGGGAAATTAAAATCCTAATCTATTACATCATTAGCGGATGGGGGATACAAATATACAAATGGGGATTGCAAGAAATTAAACATAATTATCTATTACAACCATATTGAATAGATGTACAAGAAATATAAAAAGAAATGACTTTTGCTTTGGGTTTTTGTTAAGAAAATTGTTTTGACCTAATTAACCTAAGGGGATATGATTAAAAAAAGGAAAATTAATCCTAAGTTAAAAGGAAATCAAACTAATCAAGAAATATTTTTTTAGGTTTTTTTTTATGGAAGGCTTTTGGTTAGTTAAAATAGATATGAATATAAAAAAAATAGCGCAAAAGAGAGAAAAATAAGTCCTTCGACAACATGTGTCGAAGCATGTTTTGAAACATGCTTTATATGCATCGAATCATATCCTGTAGTTCCAAATTGAAGCGTGATGTTATGAGTCGAAGCATGTGTCAAAGTATGCTTATATGCATCGAAGCATGTCCTTCTTTCGACCCCTTTTTCCCTTCTATTTGGGCTTGTGAAGCAGTATGGATCGAAGCCTAAGGCTTTGTGTCGAAGCATGCTGTAATTTCTCACTCCAACATTATTTTATGGTCTGTACAGGTTAGTTCTTAACATAATTGACAAGAAAGTAAAACAACAAAAGGGGAGCTTCGAAGGAAATGATTTTTACAAGTTATCTTCGAAGATGAATCATCAATGATGCTTGAAACGAAGGGTTTAAAGTAAAAAAGACTTACCTTGAAGCTAGAATGTGTGTTTTGGACTTGAGTTGTTGCCTTCGAATGCTCTTAGGTTCAAAAGAAAAGAAAAAGAGGTGTTGTGTTTTCTTGGTTCTAGATTCGAAAGAAAAGAACAGAGGTGTTGTGTTTTCTGGTTCTGGGTTGAAGAGTATTTTAAGACTTCAGTCTTAGTGTTCTCTCCTCTCTCTTTTTTTTATTCTCCTTTTTCCTTGTCTAAAAGCGTCCTCTTTTTTTCTTGTTCAAAAGCCCTCTTTGTGTGTTGTGGAAACAACATATTTATAGAAGAGTCTTGCTAGAGTTTTTTTTTTTGGGGGGGGGGGGGGGGAACAAATGAAATTTGAACAGTTTGGGGTATGTTCTTTTCATATCTGTTGAGGTGCACCTTTTATATGCTAGTTTGGTGCAAATATGGGATTGGTTTAGGAGCAGCATAGCAAGACTGTTTTGTATCAGTTTTTGGAGTGTTGTGACAGCTTGCTGCATGGCTGTTTCATAGCAGTACAACAGACTGTTTTTGACATGGTTTTAGGTTGTTATATGGACAGTACAACAAACTTGGGCTTGGCAGCATATAGGACTTTGTTCAGAAGCCTTCGACCAAACTCATCAAAAGACAAGACAATATTTGTTTCCACTAATGGTGTGTTCTTCGAGTGGACCAATAATTATATATTCTTCGAATCCATCAATTGTATGTTCTTCGAATGGACCACCAATTGTATGTTCTTAGAATCCACCAATTATATGTTCTTAGAATCCACCAAATGTATGTTCTTCGAATGGACCACCAGATGTATGTTCTTCGAATCCACCAATTGTATGTTCTTTGAATCCACCAATTATATGTTCTTCGAATCCACCAAATGTATGTTCTTCGAATGGACCACCAAATGTACATTCTTCAAATCCACCAATTGCATGTTCTTCGAATGGACCACATTCATCTGAATGTACCACTTTGAGTATGCAAGATGATCTCATTGGCATAGTCAAAACGAAAGAATTTATGGATTGCTTTCCTACTAAACAAACTTCACAGAGTTTTTTCAGGAATCTCAAGACTTAGAATATCAGTAATCATATCTTGAGTAATCAGTTGATTAAGTGGCCAAAAGTTCAAATGTCCAAACTTCAAATGCCACAACCAACTACCCTTGTGGATCGAAGCAAGCATGAAGGAAGCCATTTCCTTATGGATCGAAGCAAGCATAAAGGAAGTCATTGCTTTGTGGATCGAAGAAAGCATGAAGGAAGCCATTGCCTTATGGATCGAAGCAAGCATGAAGGAAGCCATTGCTTTATGGATTGAAGCAAGCATGAAGGAAGTCATTGCCTTGAAGATTGAAGCTAGCATGAAGGAAGCCATTTCCTTGTGGATCGAAGCAAGCATGAAGGAATCCATTCCCTTGTGGATCGAAGCAAGCATGAAGGAAGCCATTTCCTTTTCGAAACTTGGGAAATTGAAGCAAGCTTGCTCTTCTTCGACTTGTTAACATCTTCCAACCATCCTTTCGATCAGTCATGTGATTCGAACAACCGAAACCAGATTTTGAATTCGACATAGTTATCTGCAACTACACACTTTTTCTTTTATCTTCTTTTCCCTTTCGACAGTTTCCTCTTCCTCCTTTCGAAGATTCAGAAGTTCCAACTTTCGACCTGATGCTTGAAAGTCCAATTGTACTTGTGCAAACTTGAGCTTTTAGAAATCTTTGTGAGGAATGCCTTGAGAAAAGAGAGGGCAAATTTTGGGGGTACAACACAACCTATCAACACCCAAGATCCAATTATGTTGAAGAATTTATCCCAAAATGAACCTCAAGTCAGTATCTCATGCCATGCTAAGAATTAAACAAAACTTATGTACAAAAGTTCCCAATTACAAACCTTGATCAAAAGTAAAACCCTTAATACAATCCTAAGTCAAAAATTAGATTTAAAATAGGAGAATGACTTGTAAAATTATGAAAATTAAAACCTAACTTCCTAAAGATCTATAAAAGTCATAAATGGAATTTAGAGTTCATGTATTAAGGTGGAATCTAGATTTAGAAATGAAATCTTTGAAACTAGCTAGCAAAATGCTTAAACTAGAGGTGTTTTAGAAAACAATTTGTAAAAAAATATGAAATCACATTTTAAAATTCAAGAAAAATGATCTTTATGACCTCAACTTGTACAAGTACTCTAAACAAATTCATTTCTGATTTTATAGGCATGGGAAGTTAGAAATTTAAAGCAATCAATGTGAATGATCAAACAAAACCCTAAAAAAGGGAAATTAAGTTCAAAGTTAATCAATTTAATCTAAAAATCAAATAAATTTGGGGTAAGATTCCCTAAATTTCAAGAAAATTCTAAGGATCAGTAAGTATATTTTTCTTGAATTTTATCCAAAAAGAAATAATTAAATAAAAATTATCTACACAATTCATCAAAAAAGACAAAGAAAAAGTGATATATCCAACAAATGAATTAATTTAAATATCACAAATTTTGTAAAATTGGACCAAAATTATTTTCAATAAGAGGACTCAGAAGGACGCTTAAAAACGTTTTTTAGGATTTTTTTGGTTTAGTAGAAATAAAAAAATAAAATTCTAAAACATATAGAATGATTAAAACCCTAATTAAACTATTTAAATTTATTTAATCATGAAAAATTGATAAAACTAAGTGATAAAAATCAGAAAGTGAAGATATATTAATAATAGAGTTTAAAAAAAAAATTGGTAATTTTTGAATTAAGAAAAGTAATTAAACAAAATTAGAGAAACAAAGAAAATTAAAATAAAATTAAGGTGTATTACACCTGTTATTAACAAAAAGCATTGTGGGAGGTTTTTAGAACATGTTCAATAAAAAATGACATGTAGTCATTCCTACCAAAAATACAAACCCTTATCATTTTGCAGTTTTAAGACATGATTTTCAGACCAAAATATCTCGCACGCTACTCCATGAAAATCCAAGATGTAAACATCAAACTTCAAGATTAAAATGCGTAGAATACGATAGGATCAAAAAATTTCTAAAATCATGCATCATTCATAGAGAAAATAGGGCATGAATATGGATGTATGAACATGATTATGAGTCGAGCATTTCAATAAACAAATTTCTGACTTTATTTTCTCCCTCTATTCTCAACCATTTCCCTTGATTCAAACACCAAAATTCATCACAATGCGTAAAACAACAAAATGCTCATGAATTCAATAATCAACGCAAGGTCTGAACATAAATTGAGTGTGAAGGCAGTAAAACGAACATAATTCTAAGCAAACTTATGGAACAACATCAAGCAACAAATGCGCGCATGATTATACTCAGCTGTAGGATCTGACCATCTAAATCCAAGGTGAACACAATTTAATGCAAGATTGGATCTAGCATGAAAGAGATTAGGATTTGAAACTCTACCTTCATGAGTGGAAAATAAATCCACTCGGTGCCTCTGTTTTAGAAGAGAATGCTGCTACTACTTCTTCTTTAAGCTTCAATGGAGCAGATTGTGTAAGAGTAGTAGGCTTGAGCAAATATCTCTTGAGAGCAAATGCAATAAAAAACTGAGTTATGGAGAGAGAGAGAGAGAGAGAGAGAGAGAGAGAGAGAGAGAGAGAGAGAGAGAGAATTTTCGTGGGGGAGAGAGGAAATTCTCTTGAGATCTCTTGTGTGTTCTATATGTTGAATGCTGCTTCTTTTCATAGAGTAAGGGAAAGAGAGTGAGGGCAAAAGAGGTACGAAAATGTGAGGAGTAAGTGGTTCTGCGTTTTATGTAAATAAACAAAGCACGGGCATGTGAGCTGGCATGTTATTGCTTGGTTGATGTAAATCACATGCATTTCCATGCAGACTTTGCCAAAATCATTATCATATCTTCACCTCATTATATCTCTCTCCATAGTGCGTGAAACGTGACAAAGTTTGAATCAAAAATGGAGAGGGCATTACATACTCTTACTTTCATGTTCAAATTTTTTTAAAACAAAGCTTAAATCAATGATATAAATAGCCATGAATATATGTACATCACGTGTTTGCTGAAATTTCTGGCTCCGCGCGCCCGTGACATGCCTTGTTGCTGGGTAAATTCAGCTTACATACCATCCACTTCTCATGATTATATCTTGAAATATGGGAACTATTTTGCGAAAATTCGTGAAGCAAAGTTGTTCACAACATATAGAAATTGATCTTTGATGTTGGACATTTTTCAAAATGATCAATATTTCAAGGAGAAAAATGATGGTGAAGGCATGCCCATGAACTGTTTGATGAAATGCTTGGCTTGGCGCGCGCGTGACTAGGCAAAATGCCATCTCTAGGCTCCAAATCCTAAGCATTATATCTCTCTCTACACTTGACCATTTGAGATGATTCTTGAACCAAAAATGAAGAGAACACTTCAAAATCCAACTTTAATGTTGCCAACTTTTTTATTTGAGCCCAAATGAACATTCAAAATTAATTATGAAGAAATCAAATTTTTGTACATATTTGGGAATTTTCACTAAGTGTCCAAAAACTTCCAAGCTCCATAAATTTTTCTCCTTTCATTTTTTGGACTTGAGGACTCTAATACAAAGTTGAAGGATTTTGTATCCTCTTTACATGCATGTAAAGTTTGTACATTTTCAATAAAAATTGAGAAAGTTATGACCAATCAAAATTCAGCACTATGAACACTTAGAAAAAATTCAAAAATTCAAAAAACTTCATTGACAAGTTATCTCCCATTCACACTTCCTTTTGATTTTATGCCACTATTGACCATGAAATATGAAAATAGGGACATTGAATTGATAGTTGACCAAATTCCTCTTGGTCAACAGTTGACTTTGGTTGACTTTTTGATAAAATGACCAATTTACCCCCTTTTGTCAATTAAGCCTTTCCAAACCCAAATTGATAATCAAATTTCCAATCAATAATGTTCATGAACATGTTGAGAAACATGGAATCAAGTATTTCCCAAAAAGTCAGAGATTTCCTGATTAAATTCCAAACCCTAGTTTTGATCCTCTATGCTAGGAGATGGTAAGATGCATGCAATTGTGCCATTACCTACAAGATGACATCCAAAGACACACACACACACACACACACACACACACACACACACACACACACACACACACACACACACACACACACACACACACACACACACACACACACACATATATATATATATATATATATATATATATATATATATATATATATATATATATATATATATATATATATATATATATATATATATATATATATATATATATATATATATATATATTGATGTTATTCAAAAGGATATATGTATAAGATACACAATTCAAGGTGTTTGGTGATCCCTCGTGGACAAACCTAAAGATAGGATGAAGTAGGAGAAGTACCCAAAACCCTATTGTGTGATCTTGTTACATTGTGATGGTATGAGATGATAGAGGAATCTTAGGGGGGAAAATTAGGGTATAACACCTGCCCTTATTTAAGTGTCTTCTATCCGGAGATGCGAAGGTTAAAATCTTCGTGTTGATGCAATTGAAGATACTTAAATATAAAACAAGCCCTATTTTTGGCCCTAAGATTCCATGTAATGTTTATGATTATGAATGCAAATGAAAAAATTCAATAAGTGGCACAAGACACCATTGGGGATGTAGGAAACAAAAACAAGGATCAAAAGAAAAACCCGACCAGGAAAAATAAATCACTGGTGAACAAAAAACCCGACTCTATTGGGGTAAATCCCAAAGAAGAGACCAAAGCGTCATCAACTCAAAGATTGAGGTGAGAAGGTAAAGGATAACAGTGATTGACAGATGACTGTGAACTATCCACTCACTGAGGAGATAGCAAAAAAGTAACATCGACCCACTGGGGAAGGAAGTGGTAAGATAATACTGGTAAATACCAATATTAGGGTGAGTAATAAATATTGGCACCAGTATTTACGAACGGACCCAAATGAATTCTTCAGGGCAAAACGAATCTTGACAACTAACTATCTCCCATTATGATGAGACTACCATTCATCAGAGTAACAAATATCAACAACGACTATCTCCCATAATGAAGAGATTACCATCCATCGGAGTAATAAATCTCAACAACGACTATCTCCCATAATGACAAGACTATCATCCATTGGAGTAACAAATCTCAACAACAAACTATCTTCTATAATGACGAGACTACCATCCATCAGAGTAACAAATCTCAACAACAAACTATCTCCCATAGTGACGAGACTACCATTCATCGGAGTAACAAATCTCAACAACGACTATCTCCTATAATGATGAGACTACCATCCATTGGAGTAACAAATCTCAACAATGAACTATCTACCATAATGACGAGACTACCATCCATTAGAGTAAAATCTCAACAACGAACTATCTCCCATAATGATGAGACTACCATCCATTAGAGTAATAAATATCAACAACGAAATATCTCCCATAATGACGAGACTATCATCCATCGGAGTAACAAATCTCAAAAACAAACTATCTCCCATAGTGACGAGACTACCATTCATCAAAGTAACAAATACCAACAACGAACTATCTCCTATAATGACGAGACTACCATTCATTGGAGTAACAAATCTCAACAACGAACTATCTCCCATAATAACGAGACTACCATTCATCAGAGTAACAAATCTCAACAACGAACTATCTCCCATAATGATTAGACTACCATTCATCGGAGTAACCAATCTCATCAACGAACTATCTCCCATAATGACGAGACTACCATTCATCGGAGTACGAATCTCAACAATAAACTATATCCCATAATGACGAGACTACCATCCATTAGAGTAACAAATATAAACAATGAATTATCTCCCATAATGACGAGACTACCATCCATCAGAGTAAAAAATCTCAACAACGAACTATATCCCATAATGGCGAGACTACCATTCAT